>WSYH01008948.1:5737-27404 GCA_036426205.1 Ascaphus truei | reverse complement strand
TTCATACAAAATACAGTTTTCCTTTATTGAAAAGCCATACTGTATATTTACGGTGACAAGATGTCCCGGATTAGCCGGGACGGTCCCGTTTTTTAATGAGCTGTCCCAGTACCCCAAAAATGGTGAAAATGTCCCGTTTTTTTTCTGGGCAGCCCTGGTTATTAATCACCCGGTGTCCTCACGGGTTTGGGCGGGTGGGATTAGAGTGGATGCGGCTGCGGTCACATGGCAGGAGGGAGGAGGAGAGCGGGCTGCCTGGCTGCTGGGCAGCAGGTGGCGCTGCAGAGCTCAGCATCTTATACACACACCCACACACCACTAACACAGCATCTCTTACTACCACACACACACACACACACCCCACAACACATCATCTCTATCTCAACACACCACACACAGCACACACAACACAACAGACAACACAGTCATCTCTTAACACACACCCCAAGCACCGCCCACCACACATCCTCTTCTATACGCCCCACACACACACACTCACAACACACACACAACAACATTCAGCTCTATACCCACACACACACACCCACCGCTGCTAGTCAGCGGTAATGGGGGGTGGGGGAGTCACGTGAACGGGGGCCACCAGCCACACCATTCATGGGTAACTGACGCACGGAGGATGGGGGTGAAATGCCCATACTAAATTATACAATACATATGCCCACTGCTCTCCACCCCGCCCTCCCCGCCCTGTCCCCACGCTCCCCCCCTTTCCTTCCCCCGTCCCCGCTCCTCTCTCCCCCCCGCTCCCCTCTCTCCCCGCCAGAGCTGCTGTGTTTGTGTGTGTGTGTGTGTGTGTGTGTGTGTGTGTGTGTGTGGCCCGTCACTCCGCCTCAGGCCAATGAGAGGTGTGCGGGGGCGGGCGGCCCAAGGGACCAATGAGATTTCCCCTAGGGACACCGGACATCCAGGCAGGCAGGCAGGCAGGCAGGCATACAGTGCTTTCACTAATATAGTATAAGATATATATATATATAGATATATATATAGATATATATATATAATGTTTGTATATATATATATTTAATGTTTGTGTATATATATATATTTAATGTTTGTGTATATATATATATATATTTAATGTTTGTGTATATATATATATTTAATGTTTGTGTGTATATATATATATATATATTTAATGTTTGTGTATATATATATATTTAATGTTTGTATATGTTAAATCGAAATGTGTATTTGTATATGGTATGTGTATTAAACTAATGTTGCAGTGTGTGTGTGTGTGTGTGTTAGGGAGGCGGGAGGAGGACAGAGGATGGGGGGATGAGGGAGGAGGAGAGATGGATGGGTTAGTGGGGGGGATGGAGGGATAGGGAATGATGGAGGGAGGATGAGAGAGGAGGGGTCCCTGCTGTGTTAATCCTACAGGTGTCTGACTGTCTGTAAGAGACGCGCAGTAAGTGATAGGCTGAATCAGTCACAGCGGGGGTTATATTTAATTTTAAACATTACAGTAATGTAGCAGGGGGTCTCCGGAGCTGAACCGCATTGATTTCAGGTCCGGGGGCCCCCTACTTCCCGAGTTATAGGCCCCATTATGGGGTGCCGGTATCCCCGCCATGTAAAAATCCTGTGGGTCACGTGACCGAGGGATTTTCACATTGAAGGAGATACCGGCACTACATAACAGGTTCTGGGGCCGATTCACTAAGCTCCATTAAGTGGCTTTAAGAGCGCAAAGTACCCTTTAAGACCGATAAGGCCTGGGACCCGCTGCGCTCGTTGGCGCGGGCGGCAATGTAGCGAGTTCCCCACCAGCAGGGGAATCCTCGCGAGCCGGTCCCGGTCCCCCCTGGCTGCACAGCTGACTACTCCTACATGTGTCTGACTGTCTGTAAGAGACGCGCAGTAAGAGGCTGAATCTGTCACAGCGGGGGTTTTATTTAATTTTAAACATTACAGTAATGTAGCAGGGGGTCTCCGGAGCTGAACCGCATTGATTTCAGGTCCGGGGGCCCCCTACTTCCCGAGTTATAGGCCCCATTATGGGGTGCCGGTATCCCCACCATGTAAAAATCCTGTGGGTCACGTGACCGAGGGATTTTCACATGGAAGGAGATACCGGCACCGCATAACAGGTTCTGGTGCCGATTCACTAAGCTCCATTAAGTGGCTTTAAGAGCGCAAAGTACCCTTTAAGACCGATAAGGCTGCAGTGCGATTCACTAAGCAGTGATAACTGCGCTTTATCGCTCTTAAAAGGGCTTTTTTTAGCCCTCGGTGCAAAATGCGCACGATCAGGCTATTGCGCTTCTTTTTGCCAGTACAAGAGATTCACTAAGCAGCGCTAAGTGAATTGGCCTTAAAAACGCGCCAAACAAACGCGCCAGCTGAAGGCAGGCGCAAAAGAAGCTGGACTTAGAAAAAATATCTTTGTTTACCTTTTTGCAGGCACACCATCCATACAACAGGCCCGCGGGGGTGCCCGGGTGACCCCGCGGGGGTCCTTTTCTTACCCACCCTATACTTTTTAAGGATTAAATGTATATATCTTCTTTGAAAAGAGGGGATTATAATATGGGTTAGATTTGATCTGAAGAATTTTTGTACCGATCTTTTTGTATTATTTAAATGAAATCCAATTAATCTGGGTATTATAATCTAAGAGGGTTCTTCTCTCTATATTGGCCCTAGAATCATTGGTCAACATGAGTTTTTTAGGATTTATTTTTCTTATCACACCTATGACTTATGTCCTATCTATGGCATGATGTCTAATTGTGATATGAATGATGTCGCAGTTATTTCTGTATTGCTTGTTCAAATGGTTTTTGAACATGTTTTTTAAAAATATTTTCATATATCTATATGTTTATATAAACATGCTAATACTTTAGTGTATTGGTATGCTTAATTATATATACTTCAAAATAAGTTTATGCATTTTTATTATAGTCTTTGATGTTCTCTTTACACTTACACTTTTTTTTATTGAATTATTCCGTGTGTTCTTTAATTATACATCCAAGTCTTATCCACTTTACCCCTCTCCTAGAAAATACATGTTATATATAGGACTACCAGATGAGGGGGATATGGTGCTGTTTTTTTGTGTATTTTTTTTGTATTTTGTTTTATCTTAATTTTATTTTATTGATTATACTAATATTGGATTGGTTAATCTTAATAGAAGGGTCTATTCACTTAAATGGTGGATATGTCAATACTGCATATGGTGTGGTTATCAATAGGCTGTTTTTTATATGCTTCCTTTTTCTTTGTTTAATATGTATATTCATATTTTCACATATATGTATACAGCGATATTGTTATTTAAAAATTCTTTTAAGTACTGTAGAGTACTTATTTAGTTAGATTTAGGGATTGGCATGGTGTAATAGGTGACGTCTTTTTGCAAGTTTTTTTTATGCTAATTCTGGTTTTAATATTGTTTTTGTCATGTGTTTTTCCTTTTTTTTTTTTTCTTAAAGTTTTGTTGTTTGAATGCTCTTTACTCTGGGCCAATCGGAAGTTCTGCTCCTTTACCCCTGGTTGTTCCCTGAGTGTCTGGGGCAACTAATAAAGTTTATTCTTGTTCTATGGTCTTCAGCTCCTATTAGGAAAGGGAAACGAAGGGGGAGCGCTCCGATTGGCTATGCGAGCAATGACGTGACTGTCATGGCGCGAACGACGCCAGTATTTAAATTTGTCTGTATTCTCACTTTGTATACACCTTTTATAAAGGGCGCACGGCCCGAAACGCGTAGGTGTGCGTTTTCCGGATGACCCAGGGATGATGTTTGATCCTTTTATTCATTAAAAGGTTGTTTTTGCTACCATTAGCCTCCTCAATTCATTACAGGCAGTGCACTGCCTTTTTTCACCTCTCAATGGGGGGCCCACATATCCACATTGGCAATAAATGGTAACCCAGTAACACAAAAATACATCAACAATATTAAAATACATTTATAACCGCCCTTCATTATCTCAGTGGCTAACCGCTAAGGTCATGAAGGGAGTTGGTGGATGTACCATGTGATGAAGACCTTTTTCTGAGTGCTGGGGCGTCACCTTAAAGGGAGCAAATCACATTCCTTTTTTGGAATCACATTCCAAAATTTTGCGTTGCCAGCACCATTATCGTATACGTATACGTGTGTGTGTGTGTGTGTGTACACACACTCACACTCACCCTCTCTCCAGGTTCACAGTGGGATAACGATCCAGTCCTGGGTTTAATTTCCTGGTTATTCTGACGTCTGGAGGTGAGAGGGAGGCACACCACACTGCGGCACACACACACACACACACACACACACACAGCAACAGGTAGCCACCCATACAGGGGCACAGTATCAGGGGGAAGAGACACACACACACACACACACACTTCTGCTACTGATTCTCCTCCATACAAACATTGCATTATAATAAACACGTACCCACCATAACTTTACGTACGTATGTTTCACCACACTTAGTAAAGTTATGGTGGGTAAAAAAATAAAAAAAAGTGACAAAAACCCTCCACAGTAAAGCATATAACAAATGGAAATATTACTGTATGCTCATTCACATGTCTTTGACAGGTCTGCAATCCCGTCTTTCACCATTATCACCCAGCACACAGCACTTCCACTGCAGCAAGGTATTCTGTGAAATAATATGCAAATGAACAAACAGTAGCAGAAGTACAGACTCCCTGTTTCCTTAAAAAAAACACATCAACAATTGTATTAAATAACTAACACAGTTCTGGAACTCACTGGATGATATTAGTATAGCTTAATTAAGTCTGAATAACATCTGTGATATCAAATACAATAATTAGGTACTGTATTTGTTTTCTGCTTTAACAATGGAGATTTAGCAGAAAGGTGGGTCATCCTATAACTATTAGAGACCTGGTACATGGAACGGTAACGGGAACACCCGGTGACTGATTTCTGAGAACCTACTGAGACACGTATTCTATTCATTGTACAAGCAATTTTTAATGATGCCTTCACATCTGAAACTATCGACTTACTATCTGTCTAAGGATTTGTGTCACTTTAAATGGTGTTTTGCATCTAGTGACACTTCCTTTTAAATATTTAAATATTATGATCCACTTTAAATGTATAGTAACAATTGGGTATTAACCCGTGAATGACCGAGGCTACTACCAATGTTCTATTAGACCCGTAGTCGTCCTGTTAGTCTTGGAGAAAACACCAATATAAGTAAAATAAGTCTTTAAGGTTGTATAAGCCAAAGCAGAGACAGTTCAGGGCAGTGGGCTGGTTAATCCGGTACAAGTACAGCGGAGTATCTCCAAAGAAGACACCCCAAGGTAAGTCACGGTCCGATGCCAATTAGCCTCACCTCCGCCCAAATGCTGCAGACGGATCACAAGGAAAATAAACTTGTCTTTACTCACGAGATCCTTTGCTACGATCACCGCTTAGAAGACTGCAGCTGCCATCCCTGCTACTCGTGGTGTCGGCGTGCTCCTTCCGGACAAGACGTAAAGCGAGGAAGAAATGGTAACCGTGGTCACAGCAACTCCAACAGCCAACGCATTGAAAAAAGGTAAAAAACTTTATTTCTCTGAACAGTGAGTATTAGTACAACCACTCTGACGCGTTTCGTCCAATGATGGACTTTATCAAAGAGTAATCACCCCTGCACCATACCGGATCTTATATAGGACATGACGTATCAATTAATCACTCACTAATTGGACTGGGACCTCCCCCCTCTGAATGTTAAACCAAGTCTTACATCACATTTCTCTTATAAGGGACCGTATACCTGCATCCCAAACACCTCTCAATAATCATTTAATCTATACAAAAATACATATAATTATTAAAACCGTGGGATAAAACAAGCCCTGGACATGGCTCACAGAATAATTTTGAACAACAAAATATAATACACTATGATCTGATGATGTGGACAGTTGATACCAAAAATAATTAATATATAAACTAAACTCTATTCAAAAATACATACCCATAATATTTCAAGAATACATATATGATGGTTAGTGAGCCATTAATCATAACGAAGGGGGTATGATACATTACATAAGCATAACCCGTTATAAATATACAATTTACATGTGTGCAAATTTACAGAAAGGTGAAACAGAATAATAGTGAACACAGTATTAACCCATACAACACTATGTTAACAAATAATACACACCCTGCGCACTCCCCCCACCCATCACTCAACCAGGAAGTGTTTAAGTTCCCACTCCTGGTTAATGCCAAACGGATGGAGAGTGCGCAAGGTGTATATCCAGTACATTTCTCGCCTGTTTACATGCCCTCCCTATCCCCTCCCCTGTGGAGGGGGGACATTTCAAGAAAAAAGGGCCAAAAAGAAAAATTATCAATTACCCCTCTACTACACCTCGAAAAATGCCTAGGCACGGATGTTAAAAACATCGTTCTTTTGATTCGAGAACATTGCTTGAACTGCGCATTTTTTTAATGATCTTATAGTTCGTCCAACATATTGTTTTTGCAATCCGCACTGCAGCAGGTGGGTAAATTGTAAAGGTGGTATTGAACAATTTAGGAAAACTTTTAAAAATAGCTCTTTTTATTATATACCTTATGACTTTGGTGTTATATACATCTCTAACATGACCATTTTCAAATGAGGAAAAAGCCATTCGGTTATCCCTCTTACTATTAGTATATTTGATCTGGTCTGAATAAACTTGGGGTGACAAGTGTGACGCTAAAGTTTTGCTTGCATAGGTAACTGGGAACATTTTTACAAACTCGATATATTCCTGATTAAGGCTACCGTATAGTCCAGTGTTTCCGATTACAATATCACGTATACTTTGTGCTTGACGGATATATGTAGTGATTAAAGAGCGGAACAAGTATCACCATATGCAGAGGGTGAGTTCTTCACTACCCTCCTTTGTTTTTTAAGCAATGTTGATCTATCCATGGCTTTGGCTGACTCAAATGCCACTTGAATATCCGTATGGGTATACCCCCTTGCCAAAAATCTATTTGATAGTTCTCTAGATTGTGCGATAATGAGAGCTTTATCTGATGATTATTGTGAGGTGTTTGGGATGCAGGTATACGGTCCCTTATAATAGTAGTGACGTAAGACTTGGTTTAACATTCAGAGGGGGGAAGGTCCCAGTCCAATTAGTGAGTGATTAATTGATACGTCATGTCCTATATAGATCCGGTATGGTGCAGGGGTGATTACTCTTTGATAAAGCTCACATTGGACGAAACGCGTCACAGGAGTGGTGTTGTATAATACTCACTGTTCAGAGAAATAAAGTTTTTACCTTTTTTCAAATGCGTTGGCTTTGTGTTGCTGTGACCACGGTTACCATTCTTCCTCACTATTAAATGTATGATCCACTACATCTACCTTCCCTGCCCTAAGGGCTACACATGTGCTTTTGCAATTTACCATATACCTATCCATACCTAAGGACCAGGGACATGGTGAACTCAGCGAACTGAGCTGCGCTGAAACAGATGAACAGCCCCTGCATCTGTTACAGCGCGGGTTATAGTTTATCCTCCGCATGCGTTGCGGAGGCTGAGAAATTCCCAGAGACAGGCAAGTTGAAAATTTGCCGATCGGGGGGGGGGGAAGCGGAGGAGGCTCACGTGACCGCTACCATCCAAATGCGGCTGCAGCTGGTCCCGGAATTGGAAACTAACAGAGCCACCAAACTTGTGTGTGTGTGTCTCAAAGTTGGCCACATGTTAATAACTCATTTATTCTCACAACGTTTTCTTTTTTAATTTTAAAATATTGATACACACACACACGTCCCAGGGAAACACAGACCCCTTCAAAAGTGACACACACACACACACTGACAGCTACCAAGGACACACAGTGATACCCGCCTCCCAGCGCGCTTGCTGTCCCTCTGCAGGGCAGATAAAAGCCTCCTGGTAGAGCGGCGGCAGCACAAACGCGGTTACTATGACCCCGGGCCCTAATGCTGCACATGTGCTTGCAATGTACATTCTACTTCCCGGCCCTAATGCTGCCACAGTGGGCTTTGCTACAATGTAATTTTACAGTTACTTTCATCTAAACGTTTGTGAGAGACTTTTGAGTCCCTTCATGACCCTTTGTAAGACAGTTGTGTAACAGGGATTTTTGGTTGTTCCGTCTAGTACAAGACCAGAACAATACCCCACCCATGCCTACACTGCAAGGTTGGCTTTTAGCAGTCAGGATTACCTCCTCAGACATCTGAAGGTCAAACACCCAATGTGATATGAGAAGATGAGGACAACACAGCAGAATCTTCCAGATTAGACGAATCGATTAGAAAGCAAAGCATTCCAATAACTATGTCAGGAACATGCAAACTTTCAACCATCATCGCTATTTATAAAACATGTTAACTGCTTCTCATTCAAAAGGAAATATTATAGAAGGTTGCCAAAGGAAAAGAGCTTGGAGACCAAGGGAGAAGAGTCAGACTTTGTTATTAGACTACAAGAGGACCACACACAGGGGAAGGGACGCATGCCTATGGTGGGAATGTGGAAGTATATTAGTCATTATGCCACCTGATCAGACACAAGAGGACACACAACAGGGGAGAGACGATGTATGTGGGGCATGTGGAAGGGGATTATTTAGTGTCTTATCCAACAGATCAGCACAAAGAGGACACCACAGGGGAGAGACGCACGATGTGGGGAATGTGGGAAGGGGATTGAGTTAGAGTGATTATTCCAGCCTGAACCGCCACGAGGACACACACAGGGGAGAGGAGACTGCACGTTTATCGTGGGGAATGTGGAAGGGATTTAGTTGTCCTTATCCAGCCTGGAGTGAGGACACAACAAGAGGACAACACACAGGGGGGAGAAGACCGTTGAATGTGGGAATGTGGGAAGGGATTTAGTCAGTATCCACCCTGAACACACACAAGAGGCACCACCACAGGGGAGAGACCGTAGTATGTGGGGGGGAATGTGGAGGGATTTAGTGCAATTATCCAGCCGGAGGAAACACACGAGGCACACACAGGGGAGAGACCGCTAGTATGTGGGGAATGTGGGAAGGGATTTTAGTTCAGTTATCCAGCATGAACACAACAAGAGGACACACACAGGGGAGAGACCGTTGTATTGGGGCAGTGGGAAGGGATTAGTGTTTATCCAGCCCTGAAAACACAAGAGGACCACACAAGGGGAGACGAGACCGCATGTATGTGGGGAATGTGGGAAGGGATTTAGGTGACTTAGCCAGCGCTGAAACACCACAAGAGGACACAACAGGGGGAAGAGAAGACCGCATGTATGTGGGGAATGTGGGAAGGTTTAGTGTCTTATCCAGCTGCCTGAACACACACAAGAGGCAACACACAGGGGAGGGAGGGACCGTATTATATGAAGCGTGGGGAATGTGGATGGGATTTAGTCAGTTCATCAGCCCTGAAACACACCACAAGAGGACCACACAGGGGAGAGGAGACCGTTATGAATGTGGGGAATTGGGAAGGGAATTTAGTCAGTTATCCAGGCCTTGAAACTCACAAGAAGGACAAGGGAGTGGGAGAGGACCGCAGTATGTGGGAAGGGATTAGATGTCTCATCCAGCTGAGCACACACAAGAGGACAACACCACAGGGGAGAGCCGTATGAAATGTGGGGCGGTGCGGAGGGTATTTAGTCACTTTATCCCCCACCTGATATACACAAGAGGACACACACCAGGGGAGAGACCGCATGTATGTGGAATGTGGGAAGGGATGAAGGGATTTAGTGTCTTATCAAACCGATGCAGACACAAGAGGGCACACACAGGGGAGAGACCGCAGTATGTGGGGAATTTGTGGGAGGGAAGGTATTAGTCGGTTATCCCACCTGAACACACACCAGAGGACACACGGGGAGAGACCGCGGTGATTGGGAAGGGATTTAGTCAGTTATAAACCACCTGAAACACACAGGGGGAGACTGCATGGATGTGCGGAATTTTTTGGGTGTGGGAAGGGATTTAGTGTCTTATCAGCCTTATCCAGGACAAAGAAGACACACACGGGGAGAGACGAAGTATGTGGGGAATTGGGAAGGGATTTAGCCAGTTATAAAGCCTGAACTAAACAAGAGGACACACGGGGGGAGAGACGCATGAATGTGGGAAGGGATGTTTAGTCAGTTATACCACCATGAACCACACACAGGGGAGAGACCGCCTTATGTGGCGAATGTGGGACGGGATTATTTAGTCAGTTATCCAGCATGAACCTTACACAAGAGACACGGGGGAGAGATTTGCCGAATGTATGTGGGGGAATGTGTGAGGGAGTTGGTCTAATCCCGCCTGAGGATACACAGAGGACACACACAGGGGAGAGGACCGTATGAATGTGGGGAGGTGGGAAGGGATGATTCGGTTTAATCGCATGAAACACCAACTCAAGAGGACACACAAGGGGAGAGACCTCTCTCTTGTTTAGGGATAACGCTCACCTATAAGTGCAAACGTGTCTTAATATCTGGGTTTGCCTGAGCGAGGGATTAGAATCTGTCATGGTTAAATTATTATTGAAAAGTGACTTTACTTATCTATGTATAAAATAAGCATTTTAAAGGGATAAAGTTATAACTTTTAAAAGAAGTTAGTTATATAATCCCCATTGTAGTTTATTTAAGATATAAATGTGCTATGTCCATGCGGTTGGTTTCTTATAAATTTGTGTTCCCCATTATGCTAAAGCTGTCTAGTCTCGCTACGTCACGGTTGTGCTCGCCACAAACAGGGTCGGACCGCGTGGCTAACGTGGGGTTGGGGTGTATAAGCAATCGACCTTAGACCGCGCAGGCTGATTCCGGAGTGCGCAGTTCGTAGTCGAATAGCAGAGAGTCGGGACTTGATAGAGCCCACGTGTCAGGTTAGACGCGACAGGTCAGATTGGAGACTCATGGTAAACGTCGTCAAAAGCAGGGTGTCGGCAAAGGAGATCAAGCAGGTCTCCTGCTTCAGCGAAATGCTGCAGGTGGGGAACGGGGAGGGTTTGCGCGAGTGGCGTCTACGGCACATGGAGCCGGTCAGGAAGGGGAAAAAGCTGACGAGTGGGCCACACCGCCAGCAGCACTGGTAAGCAATGCTCAGCGCAGGAGTCAAGAACGAGCCTAGTGCGAGGAGAGAGAAGAGAGAGAGAGAGCTTCAGGCTCAGAGGGAAGACCTCTGTATGGAAAGGGTGTGTGGCGAAAATGGGGTTAATACTTGACAATCATGGGATTGTATATGTGTTTTGTAAAGTGTGCTATCGTTGTCAGTTAGAGCACCTAGTGTGTGTCTACGTGTTGAGTGTGTAAGTGAGTGTCTTGTGTGTGTCATTGAGTGGATCGTGATTGTGTGTGTGGTACAGTATATAGGGTGTCAATGAGTGTGTAAGTGTGTGTTTGCGGCGATAGTGTGTGTGTGTCAGTGAGTTACGATAGTGTGTAGTGAGTGCGCCTTTGTGTGTGATCAAGAGTGCTTAGTGTGATGTGTTAGTGCGTTTGTTGTGGTGGTGTGTCAGGCGTATGCTAATGTTTCTAGTGTGTGAGCGTGCGTCAGCGGGGCTCTAGTGTGCGTGTGTGTGGCCGAAATGGGAGGTATCAGCGCATTAATAAGCAGTGGGCTTGGCTGGTTACCCATATTTCGTTATTGGGGATGGAAGGGGTTAAGTTATATGCTGTTCCCTTTTAAGACTGCTTAATTTAGGAACAAATGTTATGATACATGAAAGAACCCCCCCCCCCCCCCACCCTCCGATTGGAGGGATGCGATGCATTAGGGGAGATGAGACTCCAGATTCGTAAAGTGTCACTTAATCGGATGTTTTTGAGTAGCAGATTGCTGCACTCATCCTGGATATTTCACACCTTGCGTCCCCAGAAAGGAGTGGCCCCCGTTTTACTTAGTAGTGCTACAAGCGCTTACTGAGATGCTCAAGAGTTACCTGAGCTGGCTGTAGGATTTGACATGTGACATGGCAGGTTCTTATAGGAGGAAGATAATTCCTGGCCAGATGGGATGAGGCTAAGTACCACTTCACAGGCCCCGTGTCCTTAAAAAGGCTGTAACCTCAGTCTGTGTTGTCATGCGGTTGTTGCTGTACTGATTTCTTCAAGCGGATAAGACTAAAGTACAGCGGAAATTACAATTCAAGAACGCATGGGTTAAAAACATTGCAAAAGTACAACTTGCCCTGCTTAGGATTTCGTTAGCCTTTGGGGATCCAGGGACCAATCCCAGAGAACCAGAAAAGACTTTGCACATTCACAGAGGATGGACTGGCTATTTATTTGGCAATTTTGCAAATGGACTACATTTTTAAAAAGGACAGTTTTCTGGTGCTTGGCACCTTCTGGACATTATCTCCTTGTTCCGATACCGTAGTTGTACTTATTTAAAGCTTATGTCTGCAGTTGTCGTGTGTTGCCTATCAAGGGAATAAATCTGTTTATTTGCTCAACCTGTTCGCTCAATCAGGACCCACGAAAAATAAATGTGTTATTCAGCGCGTCTCCCGTGACACGCGTTTTAAAATGGTGGCAGCTGGTGAGATACTGAATGGAGCCTATATTGCAGTGTTCTGTAATATAGTGAGGACCTTGTAATTGAAAGCTCCTAAGACAAGTGGCAAAACTTACACACACTTCCAAAGAGCATGCGATAATTCATGGTCTCTGGACCTATACACAATGGCACCATGAGTCCACGATCAGGAAGGGTTTTGTACTGGAACCGGGTGCAGATGCAGATAGTGGAGAGATAATTGTGGGTACGGGTTTCACGGAAAGGGTCGTTCCAAGAGTCAGCTGGAGGAGGATTAGAAGAACATGAGGACAGGATTGGCCACGCCAGCAGACAGTACTCACCCAGAAGTGCAGGAAGTCCCTCCCAGCTTCGGGGCTGCAAGGACCAGCAGGAAGGAGGTCAGTGACCGCCTGGAAGAGGGTGGCGTGGTGCCAGGGGGTTGACAGTGGATCAGTCGCCTGCGGCCGACCCGGACTTGCTACTGAACTTATTGCAATCCCTCCACGCCTGGGGAGAAGGCTTAGCTATTGAACAGCGACTCCAGCTCCTGTCACCAGGCTTAGAAGGCCCCACTCACTCACCTTGTTCCCAGCGGGGAACAGGACGTTCCCAGAGAAAAACTGCTGTGGAAGCAGAAGAGCAGCAAAATGAATATGTAACCAGCCAGAGCCTTGGGTGAGCAAACGCAGCCGTCCCCAGAAGGGAGGCAATTTCCGGCTAGGGGGACCGTCTGCACCTCGCGGACTCCCAAACATAACAGTGGGGGGGGGGCCGACAAGCCCTATTACTGGGGAGTTCAAGCTTGAGAGACTGGTGGCTATCATTGCCACAATGGGTGGGGCCACACCGGCCATTTGCACGGGACCGTGAGCGGTCTGGGGGACCCCATCAGGGCAACGTTCACAGCTTCAGGGCAGGAAACCCGGATTGGGCTGGCCCACACAGAGGGAAACAGAGCACAGACATGGAGCCACAACCAAGAGGGCTGTCCAGGCAGATGTGCTTTGGTCCACCTCAGAACCGGCAGCAGTGAGCAGAGGATGTCCAAGGGCAATTTCAGTAAGAGATGCCAGCCGGGAATGTGAGGTCGAGCAGGACACACGGCGCGGGTTACCTTCTGGTGGACCGGCAAGCAGGGAGATTGCCAGATTTGGGTGTGCTGTTATTATGGTGCAGCCAGAAGATTTTGCTCCTGGGCACCGGGATGCAAACGACCATGCAGATGGAGGCTGCGGTCCTTCCAGGGTGCCCCAGATCATTTTGGATTGGGGTGCCACTCATGGCATGAGGGAGTTGGGGGTTTTGTCAGGGGAAAACTGCTGAGGTGCGCCTTCGCAATAACCTGGAGGCCTGTGATCGGGTGGGTCATGCGAATTGCTGCGTTGTGCGGCGTTCTAAGAGCCTGTCATCCGAATCACAAGCAGGAATCAACCTCTGTCCCCTGCATTTGGGGACAACGGTTTCAAGTGGCCTTGCGGAGACCAGATAGGTAAGCCAGGACTACTGAGTCGAGCCCAGTGACTGATTATTATTCCCTTTACCTGTTCCGGTACCCCTAATTAGAAACTAAGGGGTGGGTGGTTAGACTTAGGGACAGAGATAGGGATTGCGGTGAGGTGAAAGTGACCCCAGCTTAGAGGTATGGGACGGCGAGGCGTCCGATCCGGGAAGCAGGGGGTCCAGACCACAGGGGCTGTGGCACCAGGGCTTGGGGTAGGGAGCCCAAGGTTCTACCGGGGTAGCAGGGGCTGGACAGGTGGTTAGAGACGGTTAGTGGACCCAGGGAGGGTAGGCAAGCAAGGGTGCAGGATTAGCCTTCACCAGTACACTAGTGGGGCATCAGGGGGTCACTCACATGAGAACTAGATGTTTGCAGCCTTACTTCTGGCCAGAGCAACAGGGGCAGTGGGCAAGACTTTGGCCCACCCCTGGGACGCCTGCCAGCCGAGGGTTAAAGCGGGTGAGGTGGTGTTATGTGCAGATACTCCTGAACCTGTTACCAGGAATGGGGAAAGTTGTTTCAGGAAGTAGGCTCAGAGCAGGCCAGGCCTCACTTAGGTAGGATGGTATTTCTCGGGGGGCTAGTTGACTAGGGCACTGGGAGGTAGGCAGGCACGGGGCAGAAGCCTGGGGCTAGGGTAGAGCAGCTGGGGTCTGTTCTCAGACAAGCTGGGCAGGGCACATCGTACAGATCAGCCTCGTTGCCCCACAGGTGATCTGACATCCTTGCATACGAATATCTATGGAGGATCAGCTAGAGGTGGCAGGAGACAGTGATAGAGAGGAAGGGAAAGGGGGAGTCAGTCTTCGCCTTCCAGATGGCCTATACTGGCGTTTGTCAGGGTGCCATTCAGGATGAGGAAGGGAAGGCTCGGGATACCTCCAACCGCATGGTCAAGAGGGCACCCAGAGAGCTGCAGAGGTATGGGGGACCTACAGGGAGAGGATACTGGCTTCAGGCAGATCTGTGGTTTGTCTCCCAGGAAGGTTGCAGCCAGTGCTGCCAGGGTTAGGGAAGACAGGGAAGAGGACAACCAAAGTCTTATCAATCAAGATGCTCAGGAGTACAGAGCTCTGGCAGATATCTTAGGGGAGGATAGGACGGGAGGACAATAGAGCAGGGGGAGATGGGGGCTCAGCTGAGTGTCAGGCAGAGAGGCGATGCCAGGGGTAGCTAGAGCAGTATAGGACTCTGTTCACGGACAAGCAGGGAGGACACACTCACGAGCACCCAGTGCGTACAGGGGATCTGAAGACCTCTGCCATAAGCACACTTATAGCGTTGAGCAGAGGTGAAGGAACAGTATAGAGAGGAAGGTGGAGGAAGATGCTGGCCCTAGGTTGTAATTGTACCATCCCAGCGCCCTTGGGCTTGTCCGGTCAGGTCCTAGTGCCTAAGAATAGAAGTAGTAAAACGAATGTCACTACTCCTAAGTACCATACACGCTAGTAAATAAAAATACTTTATTTCAAAAAAAGGAATGGACATCATAGTAGAACCACATCTGACGAGTTTATACCTACCTGGGACTTTATAAAAGAGTAATATGGTTCAGGAAACAGGACAGGTCTAATATACATGTGAAGCAAACTGATTGGACAAATCAAATCAGGACACAGGCAGAAACAATTGAGCACATGAATGAACATTATTAACGCTAAACATGTGGGAATACATCAAAACACACATATTTATAATTAACCATATAATAGACAACAAAAAAAAGGAAAAAATTAGAAAAGATAAAAAGCATATTAAAAACAAAGAACTGATATAATGTCAAGCAAAAAATTTTAATAAAAATTCATATACGGAAATTCATGGAAGAAAAATTATCATGGAAGAAAAAGCTCATGGGAAGGGGATGATAGCAATCAAATATGCATTATAATAAAGATAATTGTTATTATTCATAAAATGTAATGCATAATATAGTAAACTTATTCGATTGTCACATTATAAATTGCAAATGCCAATTGGTTTTATACAAATGTAAGTAAAAACAATATAGAGCAATGTATTGTATTTAGTACTTTCATGGTATCAACAAAAATGTTTCCACTCCCACAGAGTTCATTCTGAGGGATGAGTGTATGAAGCGTATATATCCAATACATTTCTTTGATTTAATCGATTCTCCAATTCCTCCACTGGGTGACGGGGGGGGGTACATGTTCAATCGCAAGTAAAGGAGAATTACAATCCTCCATGGGGCACTGTGAGAAAGTCTGGATACAGGATGGACCAAATCTTTCCTCTTGTCAAAGGAGTGGTTCACTGATGCGAAACCTAAGCGGTCTAATAGTGCGTCCAACATATTTGTGGCCGCATGCAACATTAGAAGAACATACACAACAAAGATGTATTGCAATTAAAAAAAATTCTTAATATGAAACTTTTTTTAAACCATTTTAGAGTAAAGTAGAAACTACTCCTACTCTACTCTAGTGCCTAAGGATGATGGGACCACACGGTTATATGGGGATACCGGCAGCTCAAGAAGGGAGGGACGGTTTCAGATGCCGACCCATGCCCCAGCATGGATGATTTGCGGATGAACTAGCGGGGGCAGGGGGGGGCAAGGTATCTGGACCAACCAGGGATCTCAGTACGGGGCGTTACTGGATGCTCCTTTGACCCAGGAGATTAGTGGAGAGAGGCGAGGGAGAAGTTCGCTTTCATCACCCAAAGTGGGCCTCTGAGTCTTAGGCTGCCTTGGGATGAAGGAATGCAGGCTACATGCCAACGCTGGTCAATGTTGCTAGAGGGCATGCAAGGGTTTTGCAAGGATTATCTGGGTTGATATTGCGTGTTCAGTAAACTCCTGGGAATCAAAACTTTATCATGTAGCTGCGGTGCAGCCAAGGACTTAGGGAGGAAGTCTCCCTTAAAACCCACCCAAGTGATTAGTAGGGATGGCTGAAGTCTTATACTAGGGATAGGGTGGGTGGAGGGCACCTCAAGCCAGAACAAGATACGGTAGCTAGAGGCAGTAGGGTAGTGGCCAACTCCAAAAACCAAAGAAAGCAGGTCATGGCGTTTCTAGGCACTGCAGGATACTATGGAAGTTTGTTCCCCCGTATGGTGCCCCTTTGCTAAACCCATGATGACTGACCCAGAAAAGTCGACTCTGGCGTTGGCTGTTGGAGTTGCTGTGACCACGGTTACCATTTCTTCCTCACTTTAAATGTATGATCCACTACATCTACTCTCCCGGCCCTAATGCTACACATGTGCTTTGCAATGTACATCTACTCTCCCTACCCTAAGGCCCAGGACATGGTGAACTCAGCGTCACTGAGCTGCGCTGAACAGATGCACAAAGCCCCTGCATCTGTTATCAGCGCGGCTATAGTTTCTCCCTCCGCATGCGTGCGGAGGCTGAGAAACTTCCCAGAGACAGGCAAGTTTGAAATTTGCCGCTCGGGGAAGCGGAGGAGCGCTCACGTGACCGCTCCCATCCAATGCGGCTGCAGCTGGTCCGGCATTGTAACTACAGAGCCACCAAACGTGTGTGTGTGTGTCTCAAAGTTGCACAATGTTAATAAATCATTTATTCTCACAACGTCTTTTTTTTTAATTTTTAAAATATTATATACACACACACACGTTCTCCAGTGACACACAGACCACTTCAAAGTGACACACACACACACACTGACAGCTACCAAGTGACACACAGTGATACCCGCCTCCCAAGCGCGCTTGCTGTCTCCTCTGCAGGGCAGCTAAAAGCTCCTGGTAGAGCGAGCGGCAGCACCAAACTGTTTACTATGTCCCAGGCCTAATGCTGCACATGTGCTTTGCAATGTACATCTACTCTCCCGGCCCTAATGCTGCACATGTTGGGCTTTGCAATGTACTTTTACAGTTTACTTTCATCCTAAACTGTTTGTGATATACCTCTTTACGTCTCCTTCATGACCCTTTGTAAGACAGTTTGTGTAACAGGGATTTTTTTTTGTCTCTCGTCTAGTACAAAGACCAGCACAAATACCCCACCCATGCCTACACTGCAAGGTTGCTTTTAGCAGTCAGGATTACCTCCTCAGACATCTGAAGTTCAAACACCCAAATGTGAATATGGAAAAGATGAGGACAGAAGAATCTTCCAGATTAGAGAATCGATTAGAAAGCAGCATTCCAATAACTATGTCAGAAAATGCAACTTTCAACCAGTCATCGCTATTTATAAACAATGTAACTGCTTCTCATTCAAAAGGAAATATATTAGAAGGTGCCAAAGGAAAAGAGCTTGGAGACAATGGGAAGAGTCAGACTTTGTTATTAGACTACAAGAGGACACACACAGGGGAGAGACCGCATGTATGTGGGGAATGTGGGAAGGGATTTAGTCACTTATGCCACCTGATCAGACACAAGAGGACACACACAGGGGAGAGACCGTATGTATGTGGGGCATGTGGGAAGGGATTTAGTGTCTTATCCAACCTGATCAGACACAAGAGGACACACACAGGGGAGAGACTGCACGTATGTGGGGAATGTGGGAAGGGATTTAGTGACTTATCCAGCCTGAACCTGCACAAGAGGACACACACAGGGGAGAGACTGCACGTATGTGGGGAATGTGGGAAGGGATTTAGTGTCTTATCCAGCCTGAGGACACACAAGAGGACACACACAGGGGAGAGACCGTATGAATGTGGGGAATGTGGGAAGGGATTTAGTCAGTTATCCAGCCTGAACCTACACAAGAAGACACGGGAGAGACCGCATGTATGTGGGAAGGGATTTAGTGTCTCATCCAGCCTGAGCACACACAAGAGGACACACACAGGGGAGAGACCGTATGAATGTGGGGAATGTGGGAAGGGATTTAGTCACTTATCCCACCTGATCATACACAAGAGGACACACACAGGGGAGAGACCGCATGTATGTGGGGAATGTGGGAAGGGATTTAGTGTCTTATCCAACCTGATCAGACACAAGAGGACACACACAGGGGAGAGACCGCATGTATGTGGGGAATGTGGGAAGGTATTTAGTCGGTTATCCCACCTGAACACACACCAGAGGACACACGGGGGAGAGACCGCGTGAATGTGGGAAGGGATTTAGTCAGTTATACCACCTGAACACACACAGGGGAGAGACTGCATGTATGTGGGGAATGTGGGAAGGGATTTAGTGTCTTATCCAGCCTGATCAGACACAAGAAGACACACACAGGGGAGAGACCGCATGTATGTGGGGAATGTGGGAAGGGATTTAGCCAGTTATCCAGCCTGAACCTAAACAAGAGGACACACGGGGGAGAGACCGCATGAATGTGGGAAGGGATTTAGTCAGTTATACCACCTGAACACACACAGGGGAGAGACCGCATGTATGTGGGGAATGTGGGAAGGGATTTAGTCAGTTATCCAGCCTGAACCTACACAAGAGGACACGGGGGAGAGACCGCATGTATGTGGGGAATGTGTGAAGGGATTTTGTGTCTAATCCAGCCTGAGGATACACAAGAGGACACACACAGGGGAGAGACCGTATGAATGTGGGGAATGTGGGAAGGGATTTATTCGGTAATCCAGCCTGAACACACTCAAGAGGACACACACAGGGGAGAGACCTCTCTCTTGTTTAGGGATAACACGCTCACATATAAGTGCAAACGTGTGCTTAATATCTGGGGTTTGCCTGAGCGAGGGCTTAGAATCTGTCATGGTAAATTATATTGAAAAGGGACTTTACTTTATTATGTATAAAATAAGCATTTTAAAAGGATAAGTTATAACTTTTTAAAAGCAAGTTATTTATATAATCCCCATTGTAGTTTTATTTAAAGATAAATGTTGCATATGTCCATGCTGTTGGTTCTAATAAATTGTGTGTTCCCCATTATGCTAAAGCTGTCTAGTCTCGCTTACTGTCACGGTTGTGCTCGCCACAAACCAGGGTCGGACCGCGTGGCTAACGTGGGGTTGTATAAGCATCGACCTTAGACCGCGCAGGCTGATCCGGATTGCGCAGTTCGTAGTCGTACATAGCAGAGTCGGGACTGGAAAGAGCAGCGTAGTCGGTAGACGCGCCAGGGTCAGAATTGGAGACATCATGGTAAACGTAGTCCAAGCAGGGTGTCGGCAACAGGAGATCAAGCAGGTCTTCCTGCTTCAGCGAAATTGCTGCAGGTCGGGAACGGGGTTTGCGCGAGTGGCGTCTACGGCCCATGGCGCCGGTCTCAGGAAGGGGAAAGCTGACCGGAGTGGGCACACCGCCAGGCAGCACTGGTAAAGCAATGCTTCAGCGCAGGAGTCCAGAACGAGCCTGTGCGAGGAGAGAGAGCTTCAGGACTCAGAGACAGACCTCTGCTATGGGAAGGGTGTGGCGAAAATGGGGGTAATCATTGTACAATCATGGGGATTGTATATGTGTTTGTAAGTGTGCTATCGTGTCAGTTAGCGCACTAGTGTGTGTCTACGTGTGCGTGTGTCAGTGAGTGCTCTTGTGTGTGTCATTGAGTGGCTAGTGATTGTGTGTGTGTACAGTATATATGTGTCAATGAGTGCTGTAGTGTGTGTTAGTGCGTGCGCTAGTGTGTGTGTGTCAGTGAGTACGCTAGTGTGTCAGTGAGTGCGCCTTTGTGTGTGAGTCAATGAGTGCTCTAGTGTGTGTGTTAGTGCGTTTGCTTGTGTGTGTGTGTGTCAGGCAGTATGCTAATGTTCTAGTGTGTGAGCGTGCGTCAGCGAGTGCTCTAGTGTGCGTGTGTGTGGCGAAAATGGGGGTAATCAGCGCATTAATAAAGGCAGTGGGCTTGGCTGGTTACCCCTATTTCGTATTGGGGATGAAGGGGTTAATATTATATGCTGTTCCCCTTTTAAGACTGCTAATTTAGGAACAAATGTTATGCATACATGAAAGAACCCCCCCCCCCCCCCACCCTCCCGATTGGGAGATGCCGATGCATCTAGGAGATGAGACTCCAGATTCTTAAAGTGTCACTTAATCAGGATGTTTTTGAGTAGCAGATCCTGCTACTCATCCTGGATATTTCACACCTTGCGTCCCCAGAAATGAGTGGCCCCTTTTTACTTAGTAGTGCTACCAAGCTGCTTACTGAGCATGCTCAGAGTTACCTGAGCTGGCTGTAGGATTTGCCCATGTGACATGGCAGGTTCTGATAGGAGGAAGATAATTCCTTGCCAATGGGATGAGGCTAATGTAACACTTCACAGGCCCTTGTCCTTAAAAAGGCCTGTAACCCTCATTCCTGTGTTGTTCCTGCTGTTGTTGCTGTTACCTGATTTCTTCAAGCGGATAAGACCTAAGTACAGCGGCTACAATTCCAGAACGCATTGGGTTAAAAACATTGCAACAAGGAAACTTGCCCTGCTTCAGGATTTCGTTAGCCCTGGGGATCCAGACCAATCCCAGAGAACCAGAAAAGACTTTGCACATTCACAGAAGGATTGGACTGGCTATTTATTTGGCAATTTGCAAATGGACTACATTTTAAAGGACAGTTTTCTGGTGCTTTGGCACCTTTCTGGACATTATCTCCTGTTCCTATACCCGTACGTGTAATTATTAAGCTTATTCTGCAGTTGTCGTGTGTTTGCCTATCAAGGGAATAAATCTCAGTTTATTTTGCTCAACCTGTTCTGCTCAATCAGGACC
>WSYH01008947.1:0-27405 GCA_036426205.1 Ascaphus truei | reverse complement strand
GGTTTTGACACCAATATGTCTACACTTCTCAGCTGCTGTTAGCTATTATTTTAATAAAACCCTCTCAGCCGTATCCTCGGCTGGAGTAAACCCTAAACTCCTTATACCAGAGTTAGGGTGACCTGGTCAAGAACTGGGCAGCCCCTCCTGTTATATTAGAGACCTTGTAACAAGGGACTTATCCCTGTTCACAAATGTGCCTCTAATCCAGCAGTGTGGTGGTTAACTGCTGGTAGGCAATTAACTAATACCACCTGGCTGATTACAGGGGTTAGGAAAAGCCTGCCTCTGAGACAGGAAGTGGGACGCCTTAGTCCACAACTGGGCTGAACAAGGAGACAGACGTCTTGAGCCTGCCAAAAGAGACTGCAAGCTGACAACAAGACACAGGGGATAATACTTCTATACCTGGATCCTGACATTGCCTTATCACAGATGGGTGTGGACAACAGGAGAACAAAGAAGCCTTCCCCTACAGCAACCCAGCTAACAGATAAGAATTTTCTTTTAAGACTATTATCTATGTCTATCTAAGTATATGAATGTCTCTATGATTTGGCCTGGTGAATCGCTGGGCTAACCATGCAGTTAGAGAGCTGGATCAAAAGTGTATATATATACTCCAGAGTGGAGTGGATTTTGATTGCTGATTTACATGTTTGCTGTGTTTAAAGCAACAGGCGCAATAAAGCCTTATTTTAATTTCACCTTAAAACAGTCTCCATTGCATACCTCTGAACACGTCTCTTACATATGGTGTCAAAAGTGGGATGAGAGGTGGCCCTTGAAATTAAAAGGGGCCCCGGAGATTGCCTGTGAAATTTTGTGCTTTTTGCCTGCATAGTTCCTGCAAACAGACTGAGCAACAAAGCAAAGAATCTCATGCAGCAGAGACCAGAATTAAAGGGGTTTTGCCTTCCAGCCATAGTCAGGGTTCAAGAAGTAAGTTAGCCCTTAAAAAAGGATAGACGTTTGTTGTTTTCAAATGTTTAGCTGAAGCAGTGACTACAGATGGTGACCCACGAGCGGTTCTGATTCTGCAAGTAAAGGTTGCCACACCGCGTAGGGCTACCAGCTGTGAATGGAGTATATGCAGAAAAGTGTGAAAATTGATGCAAGACTTTGCTGAAACAGGGGAATTTTCAGCAAACAAGTGCTGAGTGTAAAATTGCCCTACCGGGGAAAAAGGGATTGCTGAACTGTGTAAAAGGTATCCCAAAGTCAATTGCTGAGTGTTTAGTCGCTCTGCCGGGAGTGGAAAAAATATTCCATTGCAAAGAATATATATTTTTTTCTGCAACTAAAGTCTGCCTATGTATCTTGGGAGTAAAACAGGCACCAAAGTGTGAAGAGTGAATGCCATACTGTAATACCCAAAGATGAGACTGAAAATTATTGAACTCAAGCAGAAAACCACATTATTTTGCTGAAGCGGAGGGATATAACTAGCAAGTAAATGGTGTAAAGCAAATATAAGTTTTTACTTAGCAACTGCACATACAGTATACCTAATGAGAAAGAATGTGTGCACAGTACTGCTGATGTTTTAAAACTTACAAAAGGAAAGAAAAAGTCTACGGAGATGCCTGTGAGAGCTACGACCTCTACAAGCAAAATACGCACATCGGTAGGACTATCACAAGCTGGGGTTCTAGAAAATACACTGGCAAAAGCTGCAATAGCGCCTCCAGAGGTCAGGAAGAAAAATAAACCTGATAGCCCCAAAATGGAGGACAAGATGCGGCGTTCCTGTAATGAACCCTACCCCACGTAAGAGTGGCCCTTCCAGTCCAATGAGGAGGATGACATCTCTTACAGGGAACCCAAACTGAGTCACACCCACAAAACACCCCAAGAATGGTGGGGGTGCCTGAACTCGGTACGAACCGAAAAGACCGCTCCCTATGAATATGATCGGCAGGAGAAAAAGCGGGAGTAGCGGATCACCGAATATTTCCATCAGCTAATACAGTTGCAAGAAAAGCATGGTGGATCCAGTGAAGCTGCTAAAATTTCAAATGAAGATGGAGACCCCAGTATCCCTGAGGGGACAGTGTCATCCAAAACAAAAAGGCGAAAAAAGAAAAAGAAAAGCGGTTCTTCACATACCTGGGAAGGAACAGACACGTCCGCAAATCTTGCTGAGGAAAGGGGGACCGAAATGCCCTGCAGCCTAGAGAAAATGGAGGATTCGTCATGCAAATGACCAAATATCCAGAGGGCCCAATGCAGAAGTCGGGTAACCCAAAGAAGTGTCTGTCCGGTGCCAACTGTGAGGAACCCTCAATCAACCATCCCAGGGAAGCGGTGCCGGAACCAGTGAGTGACGATCCCTTGACCAGCCCTGAAGATGCCCTGAAAATTGCCAGGCGTGACTGTGATCTCCGAGAACAATTGAAACTGAAGAAAGATGGTTATGCAGAGCTATTGAAAAATAACGTGGAGCTACAGAAGAATGTGCTCACAATGTACTCTTTGGCCAGGACAGAATTGGACGATCTCAAGACTGAGCTAGATACTGCAAACGCTACTATTACTGCCATGATTGCAAGATTGCAAAGTCTGAACCACCTAAACAAGCACTAGCTAAACCTACGCTGGAGGAGGACGATGTTGATGATGATGATGACTCCTACAGGGCCCTGCGAAAAGCACAGTCTCCATTTTCAGCAGAAGCTCCAGAAATTTTTTACCCTGTGTGTTCAGGAAGGCGTGGGTCAGAAAAGACCAGAGACAAGCTACATCCCAGAGCGCTTGGCGAAATCATCACAGGAATGACTACCAGCTTAGGGATGACAAAGGCTACCACTACCGCCATATACAGAAAGTCGAGCGAATCAGAGAAAAGAAGTACTGACTGGAAATTGTACTGTGAGATGTTCCAGAAAGACGTTCATCACAAAGTTAGATGTTTCTCAGCAAGAGGCTTGCACGCTCAAATCAGAGCTTGGTAAGGTAAAGAAATCATTTACACAAGAAAATTTTGAAGTGCAGGAAGCACTGGATAGTGCTGAAAGAAGGCTGCATAAAGAGCTCGAAGTCTCCCAGAAATGGATACACATCATCAGCACAGAGCTGGAATTCTCATGCCATGAGGTCCACGCTCTCAGTACAGAGGTCTGTGAATTGAAGGATGCTGAGGAATAGATTCTGATTCATTTTAGAGACTAAAAAAAGAGCAAATACAAATCTGAGACAGAAAAATTCAGACTTGACTGACCAGGTCAGGGAAGGAGATAAGAAGCTTCACCAAGTAGAAAAAGTGAAGAAGCAATTGATCCAGGAAAAGTTAGAAGTGAGTTAAGCACTGCAGAACGCAGAGAGGATTCTACAAGAAGAACATGTCTCCATGAAGCAGCACACACAAGCAGCAGACCTACGGCAGAGTCAGCTGCAAGAGCTGCGTGCAAGTCTGCAAGAGGCTAAGGAGAAACAGACAGATGCAGAGGAGAAGCAGGGAGTTTTACAGGAAGCAAGTGTCCAGGCTGCTAACCAAGTACAAGTGCTACAGGAACAGCTGAGTGCCAGTATGTCTCCACAAAGCAGTATGAAAAGCTTAAGGCCATGCTGAAAGTCACCAGAACATCGCTAGTGATGGAGCTTAGATGCCAGGTTACTCTGTATGACAGGGAAAAGGAAAAGGTCCAGAAATTGGAGCAAGAGCTGGAGAAGTAGAGAGGCTGCTTCATCCCCATGAATCAGTATGCCAAGGAGAAAGAGGCCTGGAAAACAGAAGCAGCAGCAATCCTAGCGACAAAAACTGCAGAGCTCCAGCGTATGATGGAGGATACATGGAGGTAAACTCAGAGCAACCACATTGAAGAGATTGAGGCCCTAAGAGGAGAATTGTAAGATGTATTCAAGAGATAGCAGTTTCTCGCTGAAGCACTAAACTTGCTGCAGGCCAGAAATGGAAAAAAGGAAACAGATTTAAATCTTGCTCTGAATCAGCTAGCAGATGTGGAATTGCAACTAAACGCCAAAGAAAATGAACTGGCAGCTGAACTGAGTGGAAAAAGAAATGCAGAAGGACAGCTTCAAGACCTGAGGAAGGACCTGGAGTCTGAGCGTGCTGTACACAAGATGGCAGAGAGAAAAAAGCATGACCTGGGCGAGGATCTTGAGGCTCTGAAGACTGAGCAGGACGCTATGTTGGACTCCACTGCTGCCCAGCAGGAGGTTTCTCAGATGAAGTTGGAGAAAAAGGTTACAAACCTAAGACAGACACTTGGGTCACAGAATCAGTCCATGGAAAAGATGGCGCTAGAGTTAAAAGCAATGAGGCTCCACGGAAAAGTAATGCACAGGTGTCTCCAATATAGGAAAAGGTATTGGCCTGGCCCAAGCATCTGTATCTCACAGAAAATAATGCCCGTGAAGACAAGGGTACAGTGAGAGTCGGGGACACCGCTCAACTACAAAACGAGATGGCAAAGTTTTAACTGCCTGAGAAAGTTGTGCGCGCCTGTAAGGGTGACCACGATGCCGTTTTACTACCACAGTCTACTTCCCAAAAGGCACGGAATGGAAGGACCAAGTTGCGATGTAGTAGCACAGTAGTAATCCAGTCATACTGCAGTGCCCACAGTGTTAAAAGTGGATTCCTTGCCAGGAGTGCAGCCGCTGTGAAGAGACAGTTGAGAATGGGACGGAAGTGTGTCCGTGATCATTGTAGAGGGAGAAAGGGGGTGGCCGGTATTAAAGGGGTTGCACCCCATATGGCCATCCCCATACCTCACCAGAGAGACAAGGGGTTAACTGGACTGTAGTCCAGGGATGAGGTTTGCACCTTGTTGTACCTTGAAAATGTATGTTCCCCTGTTCCCATGTTTCATTATAAGCATGTATTTTAATGTTTTAAAGTGCATTTCTGTATCTCCCGTTCTGGAGGTCGCAGAGAGTTCATATTTGGCCAATATGTGGAGTCACTGTAGGCATTAAAAACTGGCAAAGGTCGACCCAGTGAGCCCACCAGAACGGAACTTATTAATATGTGTAGATATTAAAGTGTATATGTATTTTATTTTGGATCTGTTCTGAAAATGCAGACGCCATTTGCTAGGCTAATAAGTCATGAAGGGCAGACGGCTGAGTAGCCTAAGCGCGGTAATCACAAAGTTAACTGCCTTGATTGTTACCCAATGTCTAGGGATTAAGTATTAGTCAATCAACAAACTCTGGCAGTCTAATTGTTACCTGAGGGCATGGATTAGTCTGTTAGTCTGTTAGTCTCCACGTTAGATAATTGTTCACAAATAGGCTGTGTTCAATGTTAAGAATAGGGTTGCACAGGTATATAAACTGTGTCAGCCCTACAGTTTTTAGTTGTGCTGGAGTTGTGCTTCTGATACCATCTTGAATGTCACTGGACTGCTGGAGAATTGCTAGCGGATACTTCTCCATCCCCCAACCCTAAGTAAGTGTTATCTTCTTGTCTGTTAATTGTACTATATTGCTATGTTCACCTTATTTAAGGAATAAATTATATTTTATTATATCTAAGCCTCGTTCAGTTCAACCCAGATATTTGGTGTTCATTATATCTTGTCATAAGCTACCGTGACAAGCTCTATAATTAACTGGTGGCAGCGGTGGGATTGAACTGGACCTGTATTACTAGTGTTCTGCGGGATACTGTAATATAGTGGGAACTGGATGGTAATTGCAAGTTCCTGGGACTAAAGATATTGAACACACAGTAGTGCAACAGTTAACACAAGTTGTAACACCACCTCACTGCTGCGACTGAACCATGAGCGAGGCTGAAGGCTCATCCAACATGAGGACCCGAGCTCAGCTGAAGGAAAAGTGCCGTAAATATGGACTGCCCTATGAGAACCAGGAGGTCGCAGACATGGTTGACGCAATCGGTGACTATGAAGCCCGGCTTGCAGAGCCTCAGGATACGGCTCAGCTTGCCCTTTTACAGCCACCCGGAGATAAGGGAAGGAACCCAGTGCCGGGGCGGCAGAATCTTGGGGAGGGAACGAGTGCACCTCCTGGGAGCAGTGCAACAGGAGGAGTACTGGTTGCTGCGGCTACCAGTCCGTTCACCCCTGAAATGTTGGCACTGATTACTGTGTGGGGAGACAGAGGGACACCGGAGGAGCGGCTGCAGTTTATCACTATGGCAGTGAACAGACCCGCTTATTGCCCCCTGTCCAACCCAACACAGATGAACTCAAACTGGACCAGCACAGTCTCACCAAGTTCGTGGAAGGCACAGACCAGATTGACAGTTTCTTAAAGAACTTTGAAACGCAGTGCCGGCGGTACAAAGTGCTTCCCCAGCATAGGGTTGCACGTTTGGACACCTTACTGTCCGGCTTGGCTAAGCAGACAATGATGCGCTTCCAGATGAGTATGCTGCTGACTATGACCACCTGAAATAACTGTTATTGTTTCAGTACGGTTTTACCCCTGAAGCCTACCGGGGTAAATTCCGGCAGGAAGAGAGGCAGCCCCAGGAGTCCTATGTCACCTACGTGACCCGCATGGCTTTGTATGGGATACGCTGGGTGGAGGGCTACAGTATGAGGCACGGACTTACCAACGCCTGCTGGACCTCATCTTTCAGGAGCAGCTCATGGAGCAGTGCCCGCCGGCGGTGAGGGCTTGGGTGTACGACAAGAAGCCCAAGACTTACCAGGAGGCGGCGAGGCTTGCAGATGACTATGTGGCCAGCTGAGCCCTGATGACCGCCAAACCAGTAGCCAAGGCGGCGGTGGCAGTGGCACCGGCCAGAAAGTCTGCCAATACCCCCCAATGGACTCAAAGGCAGCCTGCAGGCAGCAGTCCACCGAAGGCGGGGGAGCTCCGGCACGAGCGCCGGTGCTACAACTGCAACCGCCCTGGTCACATCAGACCAGATTGCCCGGAACCCCTGCGTTCCGGCGGACCCCATCTGGGGCAACGCACCCCAGCTGCGAAGCTGGTAGCCCGCGTGCAGGTGGCTTCTACCGAAGCAGCCGGACCGGTCCTGGAGACAACTCCTAGCGAGACGGCCCATGCAGCCCCTGTCCCTGTTTCATCGGTGCCTACAGCCAGGAGCGGAGGACTTCTCAGCGCGGACCTGCAGCAGACGGACGGCCGGAGTAGACATCTCACCCCGGTCACAGTCGGTGACCGGCAAGCAGTCGGCTTGCTGGATTCAGGAGCTGCAGTGACCCTGGTCCGACCTGATATGGTCCGGCCAGAGGAATTGATCCCAGGCCCTGGGATATAGATCACTGTGGCCGACGGAGAGCCACGTTTCTTGCAAGTGGCCAGAATCTTTTTGGATTGGGGGGAGGGCCAGGGTGTGCGGGAGGTGGGGGTTTTACCCGGTTTGGATGCCGATGTTCTTCTTGGCAACGATCTGGGACCGGTGATCTGCACCTATGACTGAGTGCCCAAACCCGCTGCAGTGGCGGCGGTTACCCGGAGCCAGAAAGTGGCAATGGCGGCGGCGCCAGTCCCCCAGCCTTTGGGACCAACGTTAGCGGAGGGCACAGAGGAGCCCGGGGAGGTAAGCCAGGATCAGTTCCAATCACAGACTGACTTACTGTTTCCCCTCACCCTTCCCCATTCTCCAGACAATGACATGACTGGGGGGTGGCCAGAATTAGAAGCCCAGTTTAGGGAGGCAGTGAAGACAGACCCTACCCTGGCCGGCGTGAGAATTCGGGCATCCGAATCTCAGTCAGGGGAAGGCACTGAGCACTGCCTATGGTATAAGGGACTCCTGTATAGAGAAGAAGGGAACCCAGGGATAGAGGAGTGATTGACCGATAAGCGACAGCTAGTAGTGCCCCAGGGGTACCGACAGCAACTGTTACGGGTAGCTCACTCTATTCCATTAGCGGGACATCAGGGGGTCAACAGAACGCGAGCCCGGTTATTACAGCGTTACTACTGGCCGGGGGCATCTCGAGATGTGGGCAATTTCTGCCACTCTTGTGATGCCTGCCAGCGAGTGGGTAAGGTGGGCGACCATGTGAAGGCACCCCTGAAACCCCTACCGATAATAGGGGAACCCTTCCAGAAAGTAGCGATGGATCTTGTAGGACCCCTTATGATTTCTAGCAGGCAGGGAAACACTGTGGAGCAGGTGGAGATAGGGTCACAGTTGAGTGCTAGGCAGAAGGGAAAAGCCAGGGACATGCTAGCTAAGTATGGGGCCCTCTTCACTGACATGCCAGGGACCACACATCTCACAAAACACCAAGTGCTCACAGGGGACCTGCAGCCTCTGCATAAGCATGCTTATAGAGTGTCAGCAGAGGTCAAGACTAGTATGGAGAGGGAGATAGAGGAGATGCTGACCTTAGGGGTTATTACTCCGTCCCAGAGTCCATGGGCAAGCCCGGTAGTCCTAGTTCCTAAGAAGGACAAGACCACCCGGTTTTGTGTGGACTACCGCTTGCTCAACGCTGGGACGGTGTCAGATGCTTATCCCATGCCCCACATGGATGAGTTACTGGATGAACTCGCGGGGGCAAAGTATCTGACCACCATGGATTTGAGCAAAGGCTATTGGCAAATCCCACTGACCCTGGAGGCTAGGGAGAAGTCAGCATTCATCACTCCAAGTGGCCTCTATGAGTTTTTAGTGATGCCATTTGGGATGAAGAATGCCCCGGCTACCTTCCAACGCCTGGTCAATAGGTTACTGGAAGGGATGCAGAGCTATGCCAGGGCTTACTTAGATGACATTGCTGTCTTTAGTAATTCCTGGGACTCCCACATAGGCAGGAGGAAGTTGGTCCCACAGTACAGCGCCGTGGCCAAACCCCTGACTGATTTGACTAAGAAGCAACTGCCTGTGCTTATCACCTGAACTCCTGCCTGTGAAACTATTTTCCAGGCACTGAAAACTGCGCTTGCTGGGGCCCACATACTGGCTGCCCCAGACTATTCCAAACATTTCCTCATACAGACTGATGCCTCCGACTATGGCATTGGGGCTGTGTTGAGCCAAGTGGGGGATGAAGGTAGAGAGCACCCTGTGGTGTACCTCAGCCGAAAACTACTTCCCAGAGAGGTGGCCTATGCCACCATTGAGAAAGAGTGCTTGGCCATTGTGTGGGCACTCAAAAAACTCCAGCCCTATGTGTATGGAAGGGCTTTCACGGTCCTCACAGACCACAACCCCCTGAGTTGGCTGCAGAGGGCATCAGGGGAGAATGCCAAGTTGCTAAGGTGGAGCTTGGCCTTGCAAGAGTTTGAGTTTACTATTCAGCACAAAAAGGGTAGTGAAAACAGCAATACTGATGGATTTTCACGTCAGGACTATCCCTCTGAGACTGAGTTCGTTAAGGGTGCCAGCAGTGCCCCACTCCCCGTTAGGGCCAGTGGGCCACAGTTCACCCATTAAGAAGGGGAGGTGTAGAGGGAGAAAGGGGGTGGCCGGTATTAAAGTGGTTGCACCCCATATGGCCATCCCCTGACCTCACCAGAGAGACAAGGGGTTAACTGGACTGTAGTCCAGGGATCCTTGTTGTAACCTTGAAAATGTATGTTTCCCCTGTTCCCATGTTCATTATAAGCTGTATTTTAATGTTTTAAAGTGCATTTCTGTATCTCCCGTTCTGGAGGCGGCAGAGAGTTCATATTTGGCCAATATGTGGAGTCACTGTAGGCATTAAAAACTGGCAAAGGTCGACCCACTGAGCCCACCAGAACGGAACTTATTAATATGTGTAGATATTAAAGTGTATATGTATTTTATTTTGGATCTGTTCTGAAAATGCAGACGCCATTTGCTAGGCTAATAAGTCATGAAGGGCAGATGGCTGAGTAGCCTAAGCACGGTAATCACAAAGTTAACTGCCTTGATTGTTACCCAATGTCTAGGGATTAAGTATTAATCAATCAACAAACTCTGGCAGTCTAATTGTTACCTGAGGGCATGTGTTAGTCTGTTAGTCTGTTAGTCTCCACGTTAGATAATTGATCACCAATAGGCTGTGTTCAATGTTAAGAATAGGGTTGCACAGGTATATAAACTGTGTCAACCCTACAGTTTTTAGTTGTGCTGGAGTTGTGCTTCTGATACCCTCTTGAATGTCACTGGATTGCTGGAGTTATGCTTCTGATACCATCTTGAATGTCACTGGACTGCTGGAGAATTGCTAGCGGATACTTCTCCATCCCCCAACCCTAAGTAAGTGTTATCTTCTTGTCTGTTAATTGTACTATATTGCTGTGTTCACCTTATTTAAGGAATAAATTATATTTTATTATATCTAAGCCTCGTTCAGTTCAACCCAGATATTTGGTGTTCATTATATCTTCAGCAGCAAGGATGTAGAGGAGCACAGCAGCGTTTCCAAGCAGCATACCAGCTAGTAAATCGCCAAAAAATGAGGGTAACTCCAAACAGGGGTAGGTATTAAAATAGGGATTTAATGGTCAGTAACAAAAAACAAACAATGGTAGGAACGCACCTACGCGTTTCGTCCGTAAAGGACTTTCTCAAGGTGTAAAGCCTCGCTCAGTTCAAGCCAGATATTTGGTGTTCATTATATCTTGTCATAAGCTACCGTGACAATCATACGACGAGAAAGACCTCACATGCAGGGTGGGGGAGAGCAGGGTGAGCAGAGAGCAGAGTGAGCAGAGAGCAGGGTGGGGGAGAGCCTTTGACTAAGGGCCCATTGTAGACCACTTGTCGCACCCTGACCCTTTAGCATATTACAGAGCCCATCTCTTTTCCTGGGCTTTTATGCCAGATACAAAATACAATATTTCTGACAATCATGATTACAGTATATCAAAATAATCCGTTTGGTTGGGTCAAGCGGACTAGAACTTGCCCGACTCTAATGCCGGACGGTGCTCTCCATTGTGGCCAAGTTTCAGCTCGCTAGGACCCACCGAACCAGAGTTACAGAAAATGGGTTTAAATACCTTTTTAACCCAGATACATTTCTCCGCCATTGAAGTCAATGGCAGAATCACACAATTCAATAATTACCCCGACTCCATTCTGCTGATCAGAGAGGGTCAGGATTTGCCATGCAATCAAGCCGATGCTATGACTATCTGCTGGCCAAATCCTGGCTCTCCAGTTTCCGCAGAACCGGAGTTCCGGGGCTACAGTTTTACCTTCTTTTCACTTAGCCGTTTAAACACGCGGCTTTCCCCCATTGGAATCAATGGCCGGCGCCGCCATAGGAAATGCATGGGCCGGCGCCGCCATTGGAGTCAATGGTAGGACCCTCCGGTCTGGCGCGACCCTTTCCCGGGGTCATTGACCATCGGACCCTGTTGGGATCAAGTGAGGGGGTCCTAGGATCTAGGGGCAAAAAGAACTTTATTCCGGGGTGCCCTAGAACCTAAGTTTCCCACGCCAATTGCACGTGAACTTGACCGGGGATTGATCAAAGCTCTTTTTTGAAAAGGTTTCCACTCTTGCGGTTCTGCGGGCTGGCGGGCTGCCAGCTCCTCTCCGGAGTCGGCATCGAGGAATCCCCATTGAAACACATTGCGCCATTGACTTTCAATGGGGAACCGACGCTCCTCCTCTCGGGCGCCACCTGCAGGTCTTCTATGATATCAGGCCCAAACCACTGAAATTCCCATTGACTTGCATGGGGCTTCAATGGAGGCCTATGGAGAAGCTGCAAAATGGAGACTGCAAAGGCGGGAAAAGGGACAAATGGCCATAAATATTGAATTAACATTAACCCTTTCCTTCCCGCATAGATCCCAGTGTATGTGTTGGTGCAGACACTGGAATGGGAACAATATATATTTATAGCGGAATACACATTTGGGTGTTGGGTAAAAAACACATTACTGGACCACAGTCCAGTTAACCCCCTGCCTTTCCATGTGAGAGCAGGGGGTGGCCAAATGGGGTGTAACCCCTTTAATACCGGGCCAAACACCGGGCCAAACCCCCTCTCCCATGAGACATGTGATGGCGTGCACTGCCCCCCAGCTGCGAGTCAAGTTTCACGCCCCTTTGTGGCGTATTCTCTTCTGTCAATATTCTCTGATGTCCCTCTGTATGGCATGCGCCACCCTCTAGCTGCGAGTCAATTTTCTCTGATGATTCTCTGTGTAGTGGGCGCCGCCCTCTAGCTGCAAGTCTATCTACCTATGCATCTCTGCCCCCTAGTATGTTGGATCGTTCGGAGTTCGATCATGAAGAGGGGGGTACTGTGACAATGCACGGAACACGCCCCCTGCGGCGTGTTCCATCCTTACCTGTTTCACTTCTGATCGCCGCCCTCTAGCTGTGAGTCAAGATCCTGTTGTGATGTGGGGAGGAAGGGGTTAAACTGATTTGCTATGCATTACTGTATTTGCCCTGTCCCAGCCATTTTTATCCCCCATTTGCAGGCCATTCCCTGCCTGCCAGGTTAAAAGAAAAAATGCATTGCTTGCCATACCCTCTAACCGACACATGATGGCAGTCTAGCAGCTGGCATTTCAATGAGAAATACTAATTCTAGAACGAAAGCACCCAGAAACCTGATTTTTGAGGTGCAAGTACAGGAAGACACCACATGCACCTATATATAAAAATTACAGTTATAACATAAATGTAACATGTTGTTTTAATAAAGTGTGTAAAAACTGCAGACCTTAAATGTAAAGCAGGAGGGATTTTTTGTAAGTCCAAGCAGGAATTCCGTGGACATACATCTGTGAGATGGGTGAATGAGCTGTGGTATTTTTATGACGGAGCCTCAAAGGGATTAGCTGATTAGCATCTCCCTGTCTAAAAGAGTGTCAGTTATGAAAAGACCCAGAGACCCATAATATAGACATGGCCGGCATTCTGAGGTATCACAGATGACAGGCTATTGACATCTCTGGGTAAAAAATCAGACTAAGTGGTGCCAAGATATGGGTGTAGCCCAGGTATGCTAAGTGGCATGGGCGTAAACCTGACCCATGCGCCCTGCCCACCGAACAGCCCTTTTGACCGGTCTTATGAACTGTGGGTAAACTGGCTATTGGTGGTTAATGGTTCCCACAAGGGGGATTGGATCCACATGTTAAAGATAGCTTTGGGCATTCTATAACTGTGGCTCCCCAGGTATCCCCAGTGTGATTCCTGAATTTTGATCCATGATGTAAAGATGCAAGGCTTTGTTCCAGCACAGCGGCAACTGATCCAGGAGTGAAGGGGTTAATAATAACGTAACCAAGGATTTGCACCAAACTTCGGAATGCGTTAGCCCTGGTGACTCTGGAACGAATTCTAACAAAGTTCCACTAAATACTTTATGGTGACTGAGATATCAGATCAGCAACTTGTGATCTGGCCACAGAACCTTTAAATCAAGGCTGCATTTCTTCCACTTGCAAGCAAAGGACAATTTATTTTGTTCCAAGGACAATTTATTTTGTTCCCTTATCACAGTAAGTGTTGTTTTAAGTGCATTCTGCAGATGTCGTGTGTTTGTCTATTAAAGGAAATAAATCACAATTTATTTAGCAACTTGTTCTGTTCAATCAAGTACCCAGAAATATAAATGTGTTGAAAAAGTTGGTGTCCATCGTGACACTTGTGCCTTTAAGTATTCTGACGCAAGCGTCGCCATCTTGCTTTCTGGAAAATCCTGCCCTCTTCCTCCTGACAGGAAGTAAGCCTCACTCTGATTCACATTGCTATCAAGTCATTTGCTTCCTGCCCTGGTTCCTCCAAGTACTACCATCGCATGCTGTTGCTGCCTGGACCTCCTTGGGACTTTTACTCATCTCCTTTGGATTCCGGAAGACTGGGACAGTCACTCATTTACTACTGAGGTTAGTTTAGCGTGCAGGTAGTGTAGGACCTGCTGATTAGGGTTTACCTTGACGTGGTAGCAGGCTTACAATACTTTTGTCAAAGCATTCAACTAAAGAACCCTTACTTTGAACTTAGTATTTGTTGCACTCTTCTGTTACTGGCACTATGCCTTTAAGGAGGCTGGACGTCTTCCAAGAAGCATTTCTATTGTGACCTTGTGCTCTGGACTCTATCCTCCCCTGCTCCTCTCTAGTTCTCGTTATTTGTACCTGAGTATCTTGAGGCCTGCTGCTACTCTCCACGCAGAGGCCTGTCTTCCCGTGTTCCCAGAGGCCTGCTGTTACTCTCTACACAGAGGCCTGAGTTCCTGTGTTACCATGTTTCCTGAGACCTGCTGCTACTCTCCATGCAGAGGTCAGTGCTGCTATTCCCCACACTAGGCCTGTGTTCCTGAGTTCCTAAGGTCTGCTGCTACTATCCACGCAGAGGCCTGTTCCAGAGTCCTGTCCTGTATCATTGGTTTTCCCCCGCGTTGGTGCCGGGGAACGCGTGCATTCACGCTCTGCTGCCAGAGCATGCGCACACATGCAGCTGGGCTAGTCGTGTCTCTGAGCTTGGCTCCGCACACCTCCGGACGCGTCGCGCATTCTCCTGCATGCGTCGCGCTCACGTGACTACGTGCGCCGATTCCTAGCTGCGCAGAAACTCACTCCCTTTCGTCTCTCCTGCGGCTCCCCCACCTCGCTATCAGGTCCCTTCCCCTTCTCTCGCTTGTGTGTAGGAACACAAGCGTAACAAATAGGACTTCCCGTGCATTATTGCAAAATCAGCACTATCACACCTTATTGTATAAGCCCCATAGATCTGAAAGTGTGACCAGGATTCACCTACTGTTACATATTTACACCCCTACACAACTTGTATTATTCTTGCTCCTACCGCAGATAAAAATTATAGTATTACACAAAGTTCTTAATTGCATTGAGTCCTAGAGGGAAAATAACAAGAGGCTTTAGGGTATTAGACACAGAACCAATCACTTTGCTTCTCTATTGGGAGAAGTTATGGATAGACAGAATCTATTTTAGAAATTATTCAAAGTCACATAGGTGGAATAAAATAGAAACAGCTTCTCTCTCTGTTTCCATCACATCGAGTTCATTTTCTATTTAAACCTCACTCCTTCCATCCCACTAAATGCAAATCACAAATCAGCTCAGACCGATCTCAACCAGTGCAGCAATACCCAGGAAGATTCTATTCCAGGACCTCGCCCCGCACACCACTCTGTGCTTCCCTGTGAGGAGAGATTACAATGAGGCACATTCAGTGTGTTCTGGCCTGTAGCAGGTCTCCTCGGCTCACCGTAATATTCTCTGTAAGTGCCTTACTGGTGACACAATGCAGACTTCAGGACTCAGCACCTGGATGTTATCACTATCAAAGGGAATCTTTATTTCACCCCAAATATACTCAGGACGGAGACATCATTATTGGGGGGATATTCACAGTGAGCAGTATAATGATAGAAATGAAAAGAGACCACAGAAGTATCCCTCGCTATTTTTGTTTGCTGTAAGTATTTTTTACATATTAAACTGTATTTTATCTTATAACGCAAATTATTTATTATAAAAAAGTTATGATAACAATTCTTCTTATACATATCTAATATCGTGAATGATGCAGAATTACTTTCTCCTCTGCTAATATAAAAAAGATGTGTATAATATTATGTGAATGAGGACGCAGGATTTCAGCAGGTTTGTGGCATGTTGATGCTCTCATGCTCAGCGCTGTACATGCATAAACAGAAGGTGTGATATATATTTCTAGCATAAGCCTATTTATAATATACAGATGTTATGTAATTTCCCATTGCACACTGTGCTGGATACTGGGGACCTTCCTGCCCATGTAAGGATTTAGCAGGGCGCTGTGTGTGGGGTTTGTACATTACATCCTTACATGTTTCACACCATGGGTTTCAGTAGGTATGCATCTTATAGTAATAACCATACAGCATCCTATAGCAACAACCCTGCACATAAATTAACAGTTTTAGGCCACATTTACTAAACAGTGTTACACCTGTCATACCGTAGCACGGTTTAGTAAATATGGCCTGTATTGCTGCAAGTACTAACATTGTAAATGAGGTCACATTATTGTCTGTGGGCATTCTGGGGTAACATGCAGAACACATATTCCATAAATTGCGGATCCCATGACATACTGTATTGTTACACGTATGTTCTGTGCTTAACTCGGGCTGTATCAGACATATGCACTGTACATTTCTCATTGATTAATATATAATTATTTAGCATGTGTGATTCTGGTGAATTTAACCTAAATTGCTAGGAAGACGAGGTTAATGTCAGCTCTTCCTCTGGCTGCATACACCCAGTCAGTGAAATGATGCACTGGCCAGAGAATGACTTGTAATCTGCATTACTTTGTTCCGATACTAAACTGAATAGGACTGCACCTCCCTGTGTCTGCCCGTGGGTTCCTGTATTACTTCTGTGCTTCTGCCTGCTCCGTCCTGACCAGCACTGGGATCATTATTACAATATTACACCAAACCTTTCTCTGTGTAACTACCCCCCTTATCCTTGTGTGACACAGGGGAGACTAAAAAGAGGCAACTGCATTTAATGCAACTAACCTGAGACGTACAATGTGCTATTTAATGTCACTTTGCTGCTGGAACAGACAGTGCAAACACTTTATACTTTGCCTCTTTTACCCTTTAGTATTAAGGCAAAAGTGGTGCAATTCTGGGGCAGAAAGAAATGCACACTCAGCACATCAGGGATCAGAATTAAAAATAACAATTTAATATCTGGTCAAATGACCACACACATAATAACCAATATACAACTGAATAGCACAATTACAAATGTAGCCATGTATCCTCTTGGCTACTAATCTGCCCTGCCTAACATATAAGCCCTGGTGCCCGCTCAGGCAGTGTTAGGGTTATTCCAGGCTTTCCACTGCAGTAAGCAGCTTCCTTGAGTGACAAGGGGGTGGGCTAAGGCCTGTGTTCTGCTCAATCAGGGGCTCGGACCTTGGACCCTCCTCCTGGGTACAAAAGGAGCTGCAGAGCCTAAATTTAGTCTGTACTGTACAGAATTCCATGCGGAGTTTTAGGAAGTGTGGAGTAAGGGCTCAGCCAACCTTCCTTCCCCTACATTAGGGGAGTGGGACAACTACCCCATATTCCACCAGGGAATAGGGGAAGAGCTAAGGAAGGACCTTTAGGGCTTCAAGCTCCCTGTGTTGAGGGATACTAAGAAGGGACTGCACCCAGCTCTGCTGGTGCCTGCAGGGAATGGAGGCACTGCACCGAGTGATGAAGTTAGAAAGAACCCTAAAGCCTGTCCTGTTTGTCCCCACTATTTATTTATTTATTTATAAAATATTTTACCAAGAAGTAATACATTGAGAGTTACCTCTCGTTTTCAAGTATATCCTGGGCACAGAGTTAAAACAAATAATACATGGTTACAAATTCAGTAACATAAATGAACAGGGTATACATTATATACAAGACATTGCATGCACAGTTAAAGAAAATATGTATTATGGGCGTATGAAACAGTTACAGACCAGATTAAAATGTGAGACAGCCTTAGATTTGAAAGAACTTAAACTGGTGGTGGATGTGAGAGTCTCTGGTAGGTTGTTCCAGTTTTGGGGTGCACGGTAAGAGAAGGAGGAACGGCCGGATACTTTGTTGAGCCTTGGGACCATGAACAGTCTTTTGGAGTCTGATCTCAGGTGATAAGTGCTGCATGTGGTAGGGGTGAGGAGCTTGTTCAGATAGCTGGGTAGCTTGCCCATAAAGAATTTAAAGGCAAGACAGGAAAGGTGAACATAGCGCCTAGACTCTAGTGATGACCAATCTAGTTCTTTGAGCATTTCGCAGTGATGTGTGTTGTAGTTGCATTGGAGAACAAAACGACATATTGAATTGTAGAGGGTGTCAAGTTTGCTAAGGTGGGTTTGAGGTGCCAAGCCATATACTATATCTCCATAGTCAATAATTGGCATTAGCATCTGCTGTGCAATACGCTTTCTGACCAGGAGTCTTAGGGAGGATTTGTTCCTGTAAAGTACCCCTAGTTTGGCATAGGTCTTGGTTGTCAGGGTATTAATGTGCATCCCGAATGTTTAGTGGGAGTCAAACCATAAGCCCAGGTATTTAAAACTAGTGACAGGGGTTAGGGTGGTGTTAGCGTTGGTTCTTATCAGGAGCTCAGTCGCTGAAAGCTTTAAAAAGTTAGTCTTGGTCCCAAATAACATTGTTACAGTCTTGTCAGTGTTTAAAAACAGTTTGTTTTGGGAAATCCAGTTTTCGAGTCTCAAAGTCAGACTGAAGTATGTGTTGAAGGTCAGAGAGGCTATGGCTGTGTGCATATAGGATTCTGTAATCTGCATACATGTGTATTGAGGCTTCCTGACAAGCTGTGGGAAGATCATTAATGAACACTGAGAAGAATAGGGGCCCCAGAACAGAGCCTCGCGGGACACCACAGGTGATATCCAGGGGGTTGGAGTTAGAGCCTGAGATGGACACATGTTGGGATCTTCCTGATAGGTAGGACTGAAACCAGTTTAAAGCATGCTTCCCTATTCCACAGCTCTGGAGTTTGTTAAGCAGGATAGCATGATCAACTGTATCAAAAGCCTTTGTAAAATCTAGGAATACTGCACCAGTGAGTTGTCCCCATTCCATTTCACACTGGATTTCATTGCAAACTTTTTGCAGGGTAGTTACGGTGGAGTGTTTGGGATGAAAGCCAGATTGGAATTGGCTAGGAAAATTTGTCTTGGTATAGTAATCGCTTAATTGGCGAGTGGACACATTTTTCCATGACTTTGGATAGAATTGGGAGAAGTGAGATTGGCCTGTAGTTTGAGACAGTGTTTTTGTCCCCACTTTTGAAGATTGGGACAACCCTGGCAGTTTTCCAGGTATTAGGGATATGGCCTGCAGACAGGATAGAGTTGACTATGGAAGCAATTGGTTTGGCAATTGCTGGGGCACCAAGTCGTAGGAACCTAGATTGTAGTAAGTCAGGTCCACATTGGCTGCTTAGTTTTAGTTTGAGGAGCACTTGTGTAATCTCTCTTCAGATACTGGGCCAAATTGAAAATTGTGGGCAGTGTTGGGAGGGGGTGGGGCTATTTGGGAACTCCCTGGATGAGATTCAGGTTTGTGGTTTGGGCTGCGTTTTGCTAATAAGTTAGTAGCACACCCCACAAAGTAATCATTGAATGCATTTGCAATGTCAGTGGGGTTTGTCAGAGTAATATCCCCCTTAGTGATATTACTTGGTTGTTGATGGTTAGTGTTGTTGATGTGGGTAGTGTCTGGGGGGGGTTCGCCAGAAAAAAAAAGCCACGCCCTGAAAAGTGTTCGAGTCGGCGCGAAAGCTGAAGCCACACCCATCTACTGTGAGTGGTTTGGCGCGAACACCGAAGCTACACCCATCTGCAATGTACCTGTACTCCGGGATCCACCAGGGGAGGAGGCATTGTACTACCAATGAGTGCCACCAATGGGGATGGAGCTGGAATGTAAGCTACCGCAACCTCAGTTCCTCGTGGTGAGGTAGCAAGCAGGAGCTAATCCACAATATTACCGCGCTACACCCTACAATGGCCGGGTGTCCCAATATCGACTACCAGGAGGCTTCCTGTTAGTACAAGTCAATGGGGAGAACTTCTTGAAATGTATCTGCCCCTGCTGTGATTTCCCATTCAGGTGAGCCTAACGTCTAAGTGGCAGTGGTGTGGGATCACCCACCTAAAGCTAAAGGTGTGGTTGCCACCCCTGCAGGCCCGCTGGGATGACGCGACCTACCAGCAGAGAGGTGCGGATTGGACCGCAGCCTCGGGAGCGGTCGCTCCAAGGGACCTGCGCGTCCCTGTTCCAGTACCTAGAAAAGACTTACCCAGTAAGGTGACCGCCCAGGAGGAGGCTGAGGCTCTTCCACTAGTGGCACAGGAGTGGGACCACTACCTGCAAGCAGCCGCCAGCGATCACGAGGTGTCCTGGTCCTCTTCCCCTGGGGACGAGTTCCAAGCTACGTTGGATGACTGCAATGGGAGGCGCTCCATTGTGATGCACCGGATGGAGTTTCACTCAAGTGGGGCAGCCAAGGAGATGCCTACCCCCAAGGACGAACGGGAGGGGAGTCCCATAATCATGACATCAGCGAGAGCGATGGTGTACCCTAAGCGTAGGAGCACCAAGGCCTTGGCGGTTCCTCGAGAGATGGCATTGGGCATGCCTGCTCCCGGTTGGGAGAACCACGTGACTGCTAGGAGTCAACAAAGCAGTGAGGATACTTCTTCTCTCCATGTTCCAGTGGAGGGATCCAGCGGAGAGGTACCAGACGATACTTCTTCCTACGCCGAGGACATCAACACCCTTCCGGTGCAACCGGATGTCGTCATCGTAAAGACGACCGCCGCGACGGAGGAGGACACTACTGTACCCGCTCTGATGAGCAAGGCCCCACTTGACCATTTATTACAGCAGCACCACGACCGAACCAAGGGCCGAGGGCGCAAGGCCCCTATGGACCCTGAAATACATAAGTTGTTGGCAGTAACAGGCTGTGGTAGGCAGGCCAAGACTGATTCATCCAGAGACATTGAGGAGCCTTCAGCCTTTACCAACTTTACCCAGGACAATCATGGGGTAGCAAAATCTACACAGGACAGGGGAAACTGGGTGGTGTTCGACGATGATCCTGCTGGGGGCGGGATGGTTGAGTACCTAGCTTTCTCCAGGGAAGGGTCAGAAAAGGGTCCCTAGGTTAAGGGGGGATCCCCAGTTAATGCGCAGGTCACCCAGAACCTGGTATAGATGTTCTGGGGTACTCCAACGATATATAAGGTTGTGTGCAGTTTTTAAAGTCTTAGGGGGCTATGCACTAAACAGTGATAAGTCGTTTTAAGAGCGCAAAGTGCTCTTAGAACGAGAAGTTCTGCCGAGTGCGATTCAAAGAGCCGCGCAAACAGGCACTTTGCGCTCTAAAACTGACTTTTTTCAAGAAATTTTTGCTCATACGATCAGCTGTTTGCGCAGAAACCTGCCCTTCTGCGGGATTCACTAAGCAACGCAAACTTATCGTACACAAAAGTTGCGCTGAACAAAGCTCACCAGCTAAAGGCAGGTGATAAAAAAAGCTGGACTTTGAAAAATGTCTTTGTTTACATTTTTGCAGGTGCAACACCCATGCAACAGGCCGGCAGGTGTCCCCAGCTGACCCGCAGGGGTCCCCGAGGGAGGCTGGGGGTCCCGCGGGTGTCCGGGGATCCCGCGGATGTACCCGGCTGATCAAGCGGGAGTCCCCGCGGGAGTCCCGGGGTTCCCGCGGGCCTGCGGTACCAATGTTGTGCCTCCAAAAAAATAAACAATATTTCTAACTAAATACACCCCCCTCCCCCCGCCCCCTAAGACATACAATACAGTATTGGGCAAAATTACTATTATTCATATATGGATAATAATGCATTTGCCCATTTAAAATACATATAAATCACAATAAATGTAGTAAATACATATTACACTTACCTTTTCCAGGCACCCATGATGAAGGCCGTCTTCATCCTCATCTTCATACTGCCCATGTCCCCTCCTAAGCTGCAAAACATACAAAACAATCAAAATAGCCAATGTAATGTCCTTTTACCGTTAATCACCTTAGCGGTCATTAACCGCTATAGTCATTAAGGGGTTAACCCACCCTCACCCACCACTCGGAAGGCCTATTAACCCTCCCCCACTACCCACCCCATGGGGCCTAACCACCCACTACCTACAAGGAGGCCTACCCAGCCTGGCTTGGGGACATTACCCACTTCCCTCACCCCCGTTAAACACAATAAACAGCACTATATTTAATAAATACTACATAACACACCCACTGTGCCCCCCATAAATACCTGATATATACTTTTACATACAGGGTTAATACCCCAGGCCCACAGAAGTCCCCGGTGGCCCTGACGGGTGTCCGTAAGCCTCACAGTAGGCCAGCACAAGGTTTCAAACCGGGTCTAGAGGTCTACGGGTGGTCCCCACAAGGCACCGTGGTCCACCAGGTGGTCTCTGTGGGTCACCATGGGCCACAATGGGGTCTCCACGGGTAGGCCCGCGGATGTCTGGGGGGCCCCGGGTCAGACCCACAGGTGTCTAAGGGGCCTCGGGTGGTTCCCACGGGGGTCTGGTGGCACTCGGGTGGTCCCTACGGGTCTGCGGTGCCCCCACAGATGGGACCACTGGTTCTTCCCCGCAGGTGTCCCCCGTGGACACGCCAGCTTGGAAACTTCGAAGAGACCTCAGGTGGTCTCCAGAGGTCCCCGCAGATCTGAAGAAACAACCCTGTATTTAAAAAAAATAAACCTGTCCTATACATTTAAATACATAAATACCCCCCCCACACACACACACACACACACACACATACAGTACAATAATGTGCACAATAACTATTATCCAGATATAATAATAGATTATTTGCCCATTATGAAACACATAAAACAGCATAAATAAAGTAAATAAATAGAGTTCTACTTACAGTCCGGTCATCAAAGGTCCTCCATTGGCAAAAAAAAAAACCATTGCAAATATTTTCTAAGGCCAGTTAACCCCTTAATCACCTTAGCGGTTAATAACGGCTATAGTAATTAAGGGGTTACACCCACCCTGCACAGATACCAACCCTTCACCCATTCATTTGTACAGTGGGTATAATATATATAGATTTTATATATATACTGCTCCGACAAAGTTTATTCATACAAAAGCCGCACGGCAGGATGCCGGCAGCGTTGAGAAGCGTGGAGAAGCGGCCCGTTCGCGTGTCACGGTGACGTCATAGTCACGTGCGCGCCCGGCTTCCCCGGCTTCCCCGACTCCCCTGAAGGTTTGAAGTGAGGTAAGCGGGGGAGCGGGGAAGCAGAGGGGCACAGCAGGAGCAGCTAGGGGGTCGGGAAGGGACATAAAATTGCACGCGGATTGGAGGGGGGGGCACGGAGGGGATGCGGGGGCATGCGGCTGGCGCGCTGTCTATTTTCAGCGCCAGCGGGAGTAAGTCCCGGTCAACCGGCGTCTTTTGTTTCAATAAACTTTGTCGGTGCTGTATATATATATATATATATATATATATATATATAAAATCAAAAAATAAATAGATGATACCGTTCTGTGGCTAACGAAATGCTTTTATTTGTGCGAGCTTTCGAGATACACTGATCTCTTCTTCCGGCGATGTTACAATGAATGAAGCAAGAAAAATCTATACTATAAACAGTGTCTATTGGAATGTTATCTGTGCTGGTCCTTCCCCCGGTGTGGATGTGTTTCGTTAGCCACAGAATGGTATCATCTATTTATTTTTTGATTATTGAAGCTCGGCTATATCGATACAGATATATATATATATATATATATATATATATATATATATATATATAGTGAATAGATGAGAACAAGGCACTCCGTCAGGTAGAAAAAGGTGGGTGCAAATCCTATATAAATCAAATAGGTGATACGATACCGTTTGAGCGAATATCAGAGGCAGCACTCCACAAAGTTGTCAAAAAAGTATTGTATTTAGTGAGACATAGTAACCAACGTTTCGGTCCTCCACACGGGACCTTTCTCAAGGTGATGACACCTCACTAAATACAATACTTTTTTGACAACTTTGTGGAGTGCTGTCTCTGATATTCGCTCAAACACCAATATACAAATACATGTTAAATGATTACATAAACATGCATAAATAAAAACATGAAATCTTAATCTTAAAATCACCACATTGCATCTTGAAATTAAACCAACAGCACTTGAAAAAATAAATGATATCTCCTCTCCTCACAAAGCCGCACGTAGACAAATATATATCAAATGTCAAACAATTGCATTTTAGTGTGTACATGATGCAATTAATCTGTGGATCATGTAACACTATGTAAAATCAATTTCAAAGTAAAATACGCTATGAACAACAACATACAATGCCATACACAAAATCAAATAGAAACTAAGCAAGTAAACATATATACATTTACCATCAATCAATTAATCATTTTCCTAAATCAATTACAATACAATCCAAATCAATTATATAATTCACTATTCAATTCCTAAATCCAAACTATAGGGAAAATAATTCTACTTCAAAGTAACCACCATCATACAAATCTAACTACCAGAAATAAGCCTTTATTAAAAAGCAAGCCCCTGCAAAGACCATTACAAATGACATGTAACTAAAAAAAAAAAAAATTACACACACAACAATGTAGAAATCAAGCAGCTAAATACATTTGAAATACATGAAAAAAACATAAACATTAGCAAATCAATCATTTATTATCCCTGTATGTCTATCCATATATATATACACATTACATACAGGGCCAATAAAAGAGCATTAAAAACAATGCATTTCTATCAAAAAAATCACATACAATACACCCATTCAGTGTCCCTGAATGTATGTATATCCATAGGGACATAGATCAATTCAGGGGCAATAAATGGAAAAAAAAAAAAAACACATGAAAAAAAACTTGTAAAAGTTAAAATAATATACAGCAGCGGCAGCTCTTATTCGAGCAAATGCCGCTGGCTGTATGAGGCTGGGAAGCGGGTAGCCGCGGCGTGTGGCGGCGCACTGTGACGTCACAGTCACAAGCGCGCCCGGCTTCCCCGTCTTCCCCGGCTTCCCCAGGCTTCCCCGACACCCCTGGAGTTCAAATCTAGGTAAGCGGGGGTGCGGGGAAGCAGAGGGGGAGAGTAGAAGCCGGGTTCGGGGTGTCTTTGGGGGGGTAATTGGCGCGCGATGTGGAGGGGGGGTGCGTGGGGGAAACGCGGCGGCGCGCGTTTTTGACTGGCGGCAGCTGGGGTAGATCCCGGCATGCCGCCGGCATTTACTTTAATAAAGTATGTCGCTACTGTACTTTTCTTTTGTTTACTTACCATTAGATGGCCCACTCGCCGAAATCCAGGGGAACCGGAAGCTCTCTAACCATATGTGGATGGCATTGTATGTTGTTCATAGTGTATTTTATTTTGAAATTGATTTTGCATAGTGTTACTGTTCATGATGCACAGATTAATTGCATCATGTACACACTAAAATGCAATTGTGTGACATTTGATATACATTTGTCTAGCTGGTTTGTTGGGAGAGGAGATATCATTTATTTTTAAAAGTGCTGCTGGATTAATTTTAAGATGCAATGTGGTGCTGGTTTAATTTTATTATGTGATAATTATGAGATTCAGATTTGATGTTTTTATGTATACATGTTTATATAATTCTTAACCGTTTATTTGTATATTGGTGTTATATGTATATATACTGTATATATATATATATATATATATATATATATATCCCACTGTACAAATGAATGGGGGCAAGGTGGGTGACCGGATGCCCATCATTGCCAGGGGGTAAGTAGAACTCAAATTTATTTATGCTGATTTATAAGTTTAATAATGGGCAAATAATCTATTATCCATATGTGGATAATAGTTATTTTGCCCATTACAGTATTGTATGTGTTAGGGGGCATGGGGGATGTGTGTTGTATATTGCTATGTTTATTGGGGGCAATTGTCCCCAATAAACATGCTATTGTGCCTTAACCCCTTCATTGCCTTAGTGGATAGCCGCTATAGTAATGAAGCAGCTTTAATGTATTTTTAATAATAGTGTGCGGGAGCAGAGGGTCCCCTGTTCTGCACCGCATTGATTTCTGCCTCAGAGACACCCTGCTTCCCGAGTTACAGGCCCCGGTTTGGGGCATCAGTGCCAGTGTCGCCGCCATCTTTATAGCGTCCACGTCGTGTCTTGGACTCTATAAAGATAGCGGCGACACTGGCCTCCGATGCCCCATACCGGGGCCTGTAACTCGGGAAGCAGGGGGTCTCTGAGGCAGAAATCAATGCGGTTCAGCTCAGGGGATGCCCTGCTCCGGCACACTATTATTAAAATGTACATTAATGCAGCTTCATTACCATTGCAGATAGCCGCAAAGGTAAGGAATTATTATTTATTGTTATGTGTGTTTTAATACTAGTGTAGATGTGTAGGGGGTCTCCAGTGCTGAACCGCATTGGTTTCAGCCTCGGGAACCCCCTACTTCAGGAGATACAGGCCCCATTAAGGGGTGCCGGTATCCCCTGCAGAATATAAATGTCCTCGTCACGTGACACGGAAGCTTTGAAAGTGCAGGGGATACCGGCACCCCAGTTTTTGCTCCCAAGTTCTGTGAATTAAACGTAGTGGTCGCGGTTGGGATTTTATGCCGATGTTAGTTCCAGGACATTTGGAGCTAAGTTGCGGTCAAGTTATTACAAGTCATCCGGAGCAGATACAGTGGCGCCGTCAGGAACCTCACGCCGATTTGAGTTCCAGGACATTTCTGGCTAAGTTCCGGTCAACTAAAACCTTTGTTCTACGTTCTATTTAAGCTACGAAAGTCTGGTTTTGTAGCCCAGACCCCCAGTAAGTGTGTCTTTATTATGTATTTTGTGTCCCTTTGTGTTTACGCCTATTTTAAGTGAATAAATTATCATTTGTTTTACCAACTTGTTTTGCTCAGTGAATGATCCCGGTAAAAAGGTGTATAGCATAGCCTCCCGGCCGCTACTTATCTGCCTTGACCTTTCCAGTGTAAGTCCTGTTAGGTGCAGGCAGTGGAGGGGTTAATTCCTTCTTTAGGCTCTGTGTGTGTATTCCAGATTTGGATACATTTCAGGTATCCAAGGACAGGCCTAGCAACCACCAGAGAGTGTCAGCCTGAGAGAAGGATACTGATTGGTGATCACTAATTTTGGATGAACCAATCAGTATTCAACCTGTTCTGTTATGGGGCAGGGTTTTAAAGCCCAATCTCAGGTTATAAATTCTGACACTCTCCTAAATTGAGGGAGAAGAGCCTGGAGTGTGATCCTGTTTGATCCTTTCTCCTCCACCTGTGGAGCGAGGAGCCTCTTCCTCCATCCCACCAGGGGATGGGAGGAAAGTGTAACAGGCCTGAAAGGGGCCAAATGCCTGAGTCAAGGCTCTGACCAGCATGGGAGACAAGAGAGAAAAGGGATACATCTGTACTTGCTGTATTATTACCATCTGCCTGCAATAAAGCCAGTTGTATCAGAAACAATGTGATTACTGTCTGCTGCTGTGATGGAAGACAAGGTGTCAGTATGGAACATCCCCTGCCCCTGCAGAGGATCTATGCTGACTGGAGGCGCTGCACCAATGAAGAATAAAGGTAACCTGCACCCCTGTTCTGGCTCTCTCCACCATCGCGGAGCACTCAGCCCTCCTGTTTACCAACAGGTCACAGCACAACACACTAAGTAGTAGCCAGAGATGAAGCATACCCCCCTCGCTCCCCCAAAATCACTTAGGGTGGGGGTACAAGGACTACAGGTGTAAACTGCCTTGTCTCCCGTGACAGGCTTGTGTGTATTTCGTTTTGTCTTTTTGAGGTCCCCTCTGGTGGACCTCCATTTAGGAGCGCTTGGGAAGTTGCTCCAGCATACACAGCTGCAAGGGGATATTTCCAGTAGAATACATAGGACAGCACGAGCGTGGATTGTGTGCTTTTCATTTCTGGGGCAA
>WSYH01008946.1:9923-27406 GCA_036426205.1 Ascaphus truei | reverse complement strand
TTATTTAACCCCAGTGATGTCTAAGGCCGCGTCCATGGATAGTGCTTGCGGGCGGAGGCGCGTTGAGGCGCGCTTCCGCTCGGCACTGAGCCCCTACAGCCGCAATGAGAGCGGCTTTAGTAGGGGCTCGCCTACGCTTCCGCAAGCGCGCGGAAGCGTAGGTCTTAGGAATTTTTTTTAATTTTCCCTCTTGCCGGAGCGCAGGGCCGGTCACGTGAGTGGTTCACCCAATAAGGGTGAACCAGCTCCGTGACGTCACTGGCCCGCCCGCCGACATGCCCCCGACACGCCCACGGATGGCGCTCTGTCTAAGGCCAGGGAAAGCACCCGCTTTCCCTCAGTGCGCCTCCGCCCGCAATTAGGAACCATGGCCGAGGCCTTAGGGAAATTTTAAATCTTCGCACTTGCCGGAGCGCAGGGCCGGTCACGTGAGCGGTTCACCCAATGAGGGTGAACCAGCTCCGGGACGTCACTGGCCCGCCCGCCGACACGCCCCCGACACGCCCCCCGGACTGCGCGCTGTCTAAGGCCAGGGAAAGCACCCGCTTTCCCTCAGCCTCAGTGCGCCTCGCACGCCAGCAAAAACCATAGCCGAGGCCTAAGGCTACCAATGCATTGCAAATTAATGTCTTCAGCCACCGAAGGGGTTAAGCACTTCCTAAACACCCCCCCCCACTACCTACCCTCCATGGCATACCAAACAAGCAAATAAGCCATTGCTGGCAATGTATTACTAGCCCCTGGAGTAATCAAGGGGGTTAACCCACCCCCAACACCTACTCCAACATATAACCCATAGCTGATACGGTCATTCCTGTTGGTGGGGCAGGGAAAAAACTCCTTTGCATGCTTATTTGCGTTAACACTACTGCCAAAATATCACTGCGGTAAAATGCATACTATTACATTTTTATCACATGGCTTTAGTGAATAGGCCGATAGAAAACGATATTAAATACCACTTGCACCATTTTAGTCATTTATTGGAGTTTGGTGAATATAGACCTATATTTGATGCAGAACTTCGAGGAGAACCAGACAAACCAGAGAATTGTGTTGCAGAAAAGATGGGGTAAAGTGACAAAACCAGACACAACATTGTTTATATATCATAACATTGAATGCCCTCAAACAATTTGTTTAAGGTCTGTAATGGATATTCTGACCTGTCTGACCCACCCAATCTCACATTGGCCCCTGTGGTCTAACCGGTCCCCATTACATGGTCGTGTCTGGTGGTGCACCTGTTGGCTACAGGACTCCTGAGTCTCCCGCATGATGTGTTTGGGGATTGTCAACCCAGACAGGCAGCTGAGGTAGTGTGTGCGAGTCCTACCTATATCCAGTGCAGCGCCTCCACCTCATCAGGATCCCTGCGTCCGCATGGGCATGGTTCTGATGAGGAACACCTCTGTGGTGCCTTCCTCTGCAGAGTAATTCCAGACTCATACATGAGGGTATCTTTTATCAAGGACATCTTTATTGGCATCGTGGTATGGGCCAGCTGCCCCTCACAGCTAGCAGCTTAGCCGCTCATTCTTTTGCTGCACTCCATTAGGAAGGTTCCTGCTCCTCTAATAGAGTTGCTCTCCACCTCTCCCCTTAGGGAGATTCAACAGCTTGTCTGTCTCTCTGCTCAGAGCTGCACAGACTCACAGCTCTTGCATCAGACACTGCAACACTGTTGCAGACCTCCACGTGCCTCTTACTGAACTGAGGCAGCACACCAACTGAACAGGAAATGAACTGACAGGAAACTGAACTCCTAACTTTAGGCAGTGCTGTGCAATATATCAGCTTCCAGAAAGACCCACCTCTTCTGTGTGTCACTAACAGGGGACACAGACAGGCTGTCACTTCCTTTGCTAATATCTTACACATCACCAGGGGTTGAGGGCAAACCTCCATGATGACTACTGGCAATCCTGCATACTTACCAGGTTTACTGCCAGCATGAGAAAGAGATATGTACACCAATTTTGCACATGGCTACAGGTCATTCAAGACCATTTAGTTAAAGCTCAAGGAAAGCAGGATACTCTAATCTCTGTGATTCCTATTCAATACACTGTGAAGATGCTTCTCATTCCAGGGAAGGAGGGAGCTCATTTAATTTGAATATTGCTTAAGCTTCCCGGGCATGGCTTCATAGTATATTAAGGGGCCTATGCAGAAAGGTCCGATAAGTCAGTTATCGGCAGCTTATCGTCAAAAAAAGCCTACTGCTATTCTGTAAGCTCTGATATTTTGGCGATACTAGAAATTTTTGGCAAAATGTTTTTCCGAAAAAAAAATCGGCAAACGCGCGGCGATAAGCCACTTATCGGCAATGTCTCAAACTCACCCAATTCTAGTAGCCCCTATCATCTTATCTGATCACCGCTCTAGAATTGAGATTTCTTCTCCGAATCGCCTCGCCATAAAAAGTTGGCAAGAAGGTGGGGAGAAGCTGTTGAGAAGTGGCGAGACGGCACTTAGAAAAAAAAATGCATTTTTCCTGCATCGGATTGATGCCGGGAGACTCCGGAGCTGTTATCCATTAATATCATCACCGGAGACCCCCGGCATGAATCAGATGCATTTACAGGCAACTTCCTTACCTTACCGGCTAACTGCTAAGTCAATGAAGGGGTTAACCACCAATGCCATGCTTTGGTGGGTTTTAGGCCTTGAGGGGGGCTTGTGGGTGGACGTAACTCCTTCATTACCTTAGCGGTTAATACCAATTATCAATAAGTGGCGCTTAGATATAATTAGGTGATATCTTTTAATAAGATATAAACTCTTAAGTGATATTAAAACAATTATATTCAATCCATATAACATCAGTGATTGCGACTTCAGCGACAGTGATAAAAGAATAAAAAAGGTACAGACGAATATGGTTTGCAGCTTCAACCCCACAGGTAATTGCTTCCTCAATCTCGTGTTGTCTCAGGAGCTCCTGATGAAAACTTGTATACAGTAGTTGAAACGCATTGAGTGTGACTACAAAGCAGGGCACTACACGCAGGAGTGTGGGTAACCCCTTAATACTATAGCGGTTATTAACCACTAGGGTGATTAAGGGGTTAGGGGACATTAGATTGTATTTTTTTTATGTATTGTTGCTGGCATCGGAGGACATGGCCCTTCAGTATGCTGACGAGGACACCCTTCATATTGGCAGGGGTAAGTAGAACAGTGTTTATTTATTTACTTTATTTATGCTTGCTGGATAATGTTGTGTTTAATAATGGGCAAATAATCTATTATCCATATCTGGATAATAGTTCTTTTGCACATTACTGTACTGTATGTGTTTGGTGGGGGCCGTGTTTTTGTTTTTTTAAATACAGGAATGGTACTGCAGGCCAGCAGGGACTCACGGACACCACCCGAGGCCCCATGGACGCCCACGGGGACAACCTAAGGACCACCGGACACTTGTGGGGCCACCCGAGGGCCCCCAGACACCAGTGGGGATGACCTGGGGACCCCCAGACACCCGCGAGACCACCTGGAGGCCCACAGAGTCTAACAGGGACCACACGAGGGCCCCGAGACACTAATGGGAACCCCTACCAGCCTGTGGTATTAATCCTGTGTCTAAAAAAAAAATAATGGTTTTATGTGGGGCCCGGGGTGGGTTATGTATTGGTTTTTGCTACATATTTGAATTTAATTTTCTTACTAGTGTAGATGAGCAGGGGGTCTCAGGGGCAGAACCGCATTGATTTGGGGTCCGGTAACCCCCTGCTTCCCGAGATACAGGCCCATTATAGGGTGCCATTATCTCCTATGCATGTAAATGTCCCAGGACATTTCAATGCATAGGCGATACCGGCACCTCATAATGGGGCCTGTATCTCAGGAAGCAGGGGGTCCCCGGACCTGAAATCAATGCGGTTCTGCTCTCCGGAGACCCCCTGCTCATCTGCACTGTTAAACATTTTAAATTAAAATATTTTATTTCAGCGAATTTGCGCAGAGAGGCAGCTCTCTCTCTCTGCAGCAGAATAAACTCACCAGGTGAGGACCATCTCGTCGCCGGCTACTCACCATTTTTCCTAATGTTGCTATCACTGGTATTCTGGCTTTTCTGCATACTATGATAGCAACGCTGTCAAAAATGGCAATTTAAATTTGATGGCGATTTTGTTATGACTGCTTATAGCAGGGGTGGGGAACCTTTTTTCTGCCAAGGGCCATTTTGATATTTATAAAATCATTCGAGGGCATCCAAAATTATCAACTTAAAATTAGCCTGCTATATGTGTTTCAAACATTTAATTAACTCACCATAATGTGATGGCTGGAACTGCTTCCTTTGGGTGACTGACTGACTGACTCTTGGGTGGTGGGTGACTGACGGTGGGTTGGTGTCTGTGCGCACGCACATGCACACGGCGCACGCATACACGCACACACACACGCACACAGAATTGGGCAGGGGGGAGGGAAATCAGACTCTCAGACCACTCCCTCTCAGACCCACTCTCTCTCACACACTCTCAGACCCACTCTCGACCCTCTCTCTCTCAGACTCCAGACCCATCTCAGACCACTCTCAGACCCACTCTCTCAGACTCTCAGACCAGCTCTCTCTCAGACTCTCAGACCCAGTCTCTCTCTCAGACTCTCAGACCCCGTCTCTCTCTTCAGACTCTCCAGACCCAGTCTCTCTCTCACCTCAGACCCAGTCTCTCTCCAGACTCTCAGACCCAGTCTCTCTCTCAGACTCTCGACCCAGTCTCTCTCTCAGACTCTCAGACACCAGTCTCTTCTCAGACTCTCAGACCCAGTCTCTCTCTCGGAATCTAGACCCACTTTCTCTCTCAGAACCAGTCTCCCTCTCAGACTCTCGACCCAGTCCTCTCTCTCAGACTCTCAGACCCACCTCTCTCTCAGATTCTCAGCCCTCTCTTCGACCTCTCAGACCCTCTTGACTCTCAGACCCTCTCTCAGACCTCAGACCACTCTCTCTTCACACAGCCCTCTCTCTCTCTCTCTCTCTCTCTCTCTTCTCTCTACTTCGATCCACTCTCTCTCTCAACCATCCTCTCTCTCTCAGACCCACTACTCTCTCAGACCCACACTCTCTCAGACACACACTCTCTCAGAACCACTCTCTCAGACACACACTCTTCAGACACACTCTCTCTCTCAGACACACTCTCTCTACTAGACACACACTCTCTCTCAGACACACACTCTCTCTCTCTCTCCAGCACCACACACTCTCTCTCTCAGACACACACTCTCTCTTCTCTCAGACACACTCTCTCTCTCTCTCTCAGACCACACTCTCTTTCTTCTCAGACACACTCTCTCTCTCTCTTCAGACACACTCTCTCTCTCTCTCTCTCTCTCAACACCACACTCACTGTCTCTCAGACAACACACACTCTCTCTCAGACACCACACACTCTCCTCAGCACACACACACTCTCTCTCAGACACACACACTCTTCTGACACACACACTCTCTCTCGGACACCACACTCTCTCTCAGACACACACTCTCTCTAGACACACACCTCTCTCAGACCACCACTCTCTCTCAGACACACACTCTCTCAGACACACTTTCTCTAGAACACTCTCTCTCAGACACACTCTCTCTCAGACACACTCTCTCTCATCAGACACACTCTCTCTCTCAGGACAACTCTCTCAGACACACCTCTCTCTCAGGACACACTCTCTCTTCAGAACACTCTCTATCCTCGATCTATCTCAGACACACCTCTCTCTTACTCTCTCAGACTCTAGCCCTCTGTCTCCTCTCTTCAGACTATCAGACCCACTCTCTCTTCTCAGACTCCAGACCCACTCTCTTCTCTCGTGACTCTCAGACCCACTCTCTCTCTCAGAATCTCAGGACCCACTTCTCTTCTCAGACCAACTCTATCTCAGACTCTCAGACCCACTCTTCTCTCTCTAGACCCAACTCTCTCCGCTCAGACTCACTCTCTCTCTCTAGACACACTCTTCTCTCTATCCATCTCTCTCACCACACTTCTCTCAGACACACACTCTCTCAGACACAACACTCCAAACTCTATCAACACACACTCAACACTCACCTCAGACACACACACACTCTCAAGACCACACCACACCACTCTTTCAGACACACACACACACACACTCAGACACACACACACACACTCTCTCTCTCAGACACACACAGGGGGAGGGAAATCTGATCGGGGGGGGGGGATCGGAGCAGGTGCGCCATCCGAACTGCCTGCTCGGTGTGGGGAGAAGGAAGGACACGTGTAAGTGCCACAAGGGGGGGGGAATCTGAGCAGGGGGGACGGAGCAGGTTGCCCTCCTCCGCATTGCTACCCGGTGTGGGGAGGAGGGCCGTGTAAGTGCCACGGGGGGGGGCGGAGCAGGTACCCTCCACACTGCTGTCCCGGGTGGGAGGAGGGAGGCGGTATATGAGGTGTCCTTTCCCCAAACCGCAAACTCGTTCTCATCCCCCAACCTCGTTGAACCCCCTTCCTACCCCCCCATCGCCCCACTCCTCTATAACACCTCTCCACCCCGGGCGTCCTTCCGAGCGCTGCCTTCCGCGCAAAGCGCCCTGGTGCATACTCAGGTCCTTAATCACACTCAGGCGGCAATGATGCCACGACGCACAGACCCAGGATGACAAAAACATCAGTGTAACCGTGACACACACCCACAGACAGCGTGTAAGCCTGAGGATACACACACCAGAGAGAACCGTGAGACAACACAGAGAACTGCTGAGCACAGGGACACAAACAAGACCGTGAGACAACACAGACCTGAGACGGACCACTGGGACCGTTGAGACACACACCAGACCATGGAACAACCACAGACCGCAGTGACACAACACACACACATCACACAGAGACATTCGACCACACACACAGCAACAGTGACACCACACCACACCACAACAGACAGCACCAAGACAGATGACACATACACACACCCACAGCTACAGTTACACACATGAGACACACACGCGTAAACACACACACCTAACACAACACACACACACACACACACACACACATCGCACACCACACACATAACACACACACACACACACACACCACACACCCACACACACCAGTATTTACCCAGGACAGTACCGCACCAACCGATCCAACTACACAAGACAGCAAGTTTTACCCACACACACATCACTGCACGAGACAGACAACATGCGCACACCACACACGTCACACACCGACACAGAGCTGACACAACAGTGACCTGATAACACCACACAGCGACAGACAGTGGAACACACACACACACAGACAGACTGGACACACAACAGACAGAGCTTGTACACAAAACAGGACCGATGGAACACACAGACAGGACAGCTTGAGATAACACCACACACACAAAGACGTGAGACACACAGAGACCGTTGTGAGACACATACAAGACAGACCCATAGTGAGCCCACACACACCAAGAGACCAGTGTAGACCAACACACAACCATGTGATCGACACACACAGACAGCCAGAAGAACAGACCATGGAGCCACAGCACACAAACAGTACAGACAACACCACACACACAGAGGACAGAGCACGAATAGACCACACACACAACAGACATGAACACACACAGAGACGAGTTGGACACACACACACACCAGAGACAGAGGCACCCACCCACAGAACACACACCCACCACACAAAAACTACAGGTTTAAACAAAAATACACACACACACACAGCCTGCATGACACCACCACGACACAGCCACACACAGACACACAACTACGATTACACACACACTTTACCACAGACCAGCACAGTGACATAAAACAACACAACACACATTACACACAGCACACACACACACACAACACTACCACACACACTGACCGAAACGTGATGTCCCACAACAGCATCACACAGCATGACACACCAACTACACATTCAACACCGCCCCAAACACACTAACCCACACACCACAACAACACAGTTGAAAACAGACGTACACACCACAGAGACCAGTGACACACCACAGAGACGACACAATGACACACTGACACAAGCACAGACGTGGACACACACACAGATGACATGACACACAAACCACACACACAACACACCCACACACTTCACTCTACACCACACACCACAAAAGTGACACACACACACCACACACACACCCACACACACACACTAACACAGACAGTGACCACACCCAAGCAGACAGCAACGTGTCAACACAACACACAACACACAGTAACACACACACAGAGACAGTTGTGAACACCACACACACACACACCACACACACCCACACTCTCCCGAGAGAGAACATTTGACACACCACAGTGAAACACACAACACACCCCCACACAAGATACCCCACACACAACACAGAGACAGTGACACCACACAACACAAACACACCACACACACACACACACCACACACCCACACACACACACACACACAACACACACAACACCCCCAGAGAAAACAGTGACACCACCTAGACAGTGACAAACACACACACACCACAGAGACAGGTTACACACACAGAGCAGTGACCCACACACACAGAGACAGTGGACACAGCACACACACAGAGACAGTGACACACCCACACACACACACACACACACACACACACACACACACACAGAGGAGGTGACCACACAGTGACAGTACCCGCACCAACGAGTGAGCAGTGTAACGAGACACACACAGTGACAAGTGCCAGTACACACACACGTGACCATGACCTAGACACACACGTGCCGTGCCAGACCAACCACAACAGTTGACAGTGACAGACCCCGCGGTGCCAGACACCACAGCAGAACGATGGGCATACACAGGCCACATTGACATGCAAGCCACCACCACCCAAGAACACCACACACCACACCAACCACGACACACACAACACACCGGATGACATAACACCACACACACACCCATTACTACACACGGACAGACCACTGACAGTTGAATGCACACATACAGTGACACCCACACACTACGGTTACAACACAGTGCCATGACCACCCGGCACGTGACAGTTGAGACACACAACAGTGACAGCTCCCACGACACACATCCATGCAGACCACACAGCATGAATGCCAGGGCACAACCAACAAGATGCCAGGCAGACACACACGTTGCCAGTTGCCACAACACACATTGACAGTGCCAGACACACACAGTGACACTAGCCCCACACGACACACCACACATGCACACATAAACACACGAACACCAACACCGACAGGTGACCAAGAATGGACACAGACAACAACACCACACCACACCCCAGCCCCACCACTTGATTCGTAATGAAAAATGCCATTCCTCCACATTCATTTGCCAGACACACACAGTTGCTATCCACACCCCCAGTGTGCCAGACACACACAGAAGTGACGTGCCAGACACACCAGTGACATTGACATCCACACACACATCCACTACACAACACACACCACCACAACAAGACACCACACACACACAACTTGAATATCACACACACATTCTACACATTCATCATTCCTTCACAATCTCCCATCTTTCAAACCAAATCGGACTCCCCCCTAAGCTGCCCCCCCCACATAACGCGGCCCACCCAGCAAAAACACCATCGTGACTGATTCAGTGGCCAGACAAAACATGCTTCACCAGTGACCAGACACCTCCACCATCATGTTTGAAATTTGTGCCAGGACAACCCTTTTTTCTTCCCCCCCCTTCCCCTTCCTTTTTCCCCTTCCCCCATCACACATTTACGGGCCTACCACCACGTGGTCCCATGACCTATACACACAGTGGACATTGTTTGCCAGTATTCCCCCTTAACATCCATTTTGTTGGTATTCTTATGTTTTTATGCCGGGACGATGGACGTGAGCCAGAGCCTTTCTTTTAGTAAGGTAGCAGGGGCAAGGTCCTGGTAGACCTGGAGTTTGACTCCTTCGAACTCCAGAGACCTTGCTTCTCTGGCAATCCTGGCACACCTCTTCTTTGGTGCGATAGTGATGAAAACGGGCCACAATATCTCTGGGGGGATCGCTTTGTTGTGAGGCTTCCTCGAAGCCCTGTGGCACCTGTCTAAACGTATTTCATATTCTGGTTTGTCAGGAAGAGATTTTCTAGCCAGTTATTCGTGAGTCTTCTGGGTCCAGGACGCTTCAGGGACCCCCCGCAGTCTAATATTACAACGTCTGTCACGGTTTTCTGCATCTTCTGCTTTATCTTCAAGCAGTTTCATTTAATCCGATCATTTAGTATGGGGAACTTGATCTTGTGTTTGCGATATGGCGCTGATGTTTCTTCCGTGGTTGTTTCTAGAGTGGCCGTCCGGGTCGCTCACCCAATGCGTCTACATCCTTCCTGATGGCCAGCGTTCTGTTTTAAAGAATGTTTGCATTTTGGAGCAAAACTCTTTTAAATCTTTGCGTCGGACCATCTTTCGTCTCTGTCCTCCTCAGCAGTTGGATCGATTTCGGGATCATGTTATTAGCCGCGGGAGGGGGATTCCGGCTTGTCCGGTGGGTCACCCCCTTTCTCTCTTGAAATATGTGGAGACGGCGGCTCCTGGTCCGCGCTGCTTGCTGGATGCCATCTGTGGTGTGTTAATGTTTATTATGCTGGTTGCTGAGCCTTGATATATTCGTTTCTGCCGCTTTTATTTAATATAGTGCCGGTGGGAGCGGAGCTCAAGAGTTAGTACTCCTTCTCCTCCACGTCGCGCATGCGTCCCGGATAGCTTTATTTTGAGCCTGTTTGGGAACTAAGAATTAATGTGAGGGCTGCTACTACGCAGTGTTTTGTGGTGAAGCTAATTAGCATTGTTAGTATATTATGGTCACTGGCCCTCATGTTCTGATAGGGCTTCACTCGTGTTCATATTAGCATTTGTTTACCGTTTTATACTGTCCATTTCGTTCAAATGGGGACTTTTATTTATGGTTTATTAGTTGTCATTTTATGCATTTCATTTTTGTTATTACGTTTGCACTATGGTTGTATTTATTTTTTCCTATAGGAATGATGCTCCCCTGATTTCCTCATATTACTGCATTTCGTCAGTTTTTAGCTTGAAAAAAGTTGTATATGTTTAGTTGTGTTTAGTAGTTAAGTTTATGTGGATATTTCCCATTTGGTCTGTATAAATTTGATATTAGTGGTATTAGTTTTTTAACTGGTACTTTATGTATATTTTGCAGTTTACAATAGTGCAAGCTTTAGGGACTTTCAGTGATAACCCTCTTGTCACTTATCAGTGTTCTCTTACGATACTTTCCTATGCGCCGTTGATTCTCTTTCTTTTGTAATTGGTGAGCAAGGTATTTTTGTGTTTATTTATATGCGGATGCCAAGATAGTGGTGAGTGAAAAACAAAAAAATTGTGCTGATACTAAATTATAGTGGTTAAAAGCACTCTCACTTGTGCTTTTATTAATGAAATGTTTAAGTCCTCCCAAACTTAGGTGCAGCTTATACAGTCTACCAATGAGAATACAAAGCAGCAGCATCGCAAGAAAAAAGTGCCGGCACCACCGTAAACAGCTAACAATGACAAAGAATCATCAAGCCAGTGTTTTGACGGGTTTTTCCTGACCACTGACCAAACGATAGTGTATCTAGGCACAATAATCCTAGGACATTTAACCACCGAGGAATTAAGACTTCAGGCAGGCCGGTCTAAAAAACAATTTTGTTTTTTCAGCGACTCAATATTAATTTTTTACTCTTTAGAGTGTGTTTTTAAGATGTATGCCCCGCTAGGCAAGATCAGCCTACACCATCCAGATGGACCAGGGATGATCAGTTTTGAAATATTTGTAATGTTTATTGTTTTATGGTCACATCATTTTGCAGACAATCATACAATCTGCACCATGCTACACAGGTTTAGGGTACACAAGGGAATATATACAATGAATCCGCTCCATACTCTAGTGACCCCCAATGACGTAAGAGAGAATACATTTTTAAACCCCTTGAGTAGGGATACCTTACACTAATGCCGAATTTAAAATGATGAAATGTTAATTTGAATTTGTTTACAGGGAACTAGCATTCGTAAGCGATTTCTCCTGCATTAGATATTCCTGCTGACCGTAGTGTAGCTGTTATCTGACAACTACAGTACGCACACAGGGCTGGACAGAGTAACTCCCTTATGTCACAAGGTTAAGAGGCCCACATTATGGTAAATTATCGATAAGAATATAGCGTTTGCGGCATATTTATGTATCAACCAATATGTATTTTTGCATGTCATCATATTATCATTTATCTCTAAGCCAGCCCCCTTAAAGGGCGTATTACTCATTTTGAAATGTATAAAAATGTTTTACCAATCAATATGTAGAGAGAGGCTTGAGTACTTTCTGAATTCTTGTCTCCCAATGGTGCCTTGGTACAGATAAACTCATGCTGTTACTTTGAACCCTTGACTCATTGATTTTATTTCTTACGCCGCTTTAACATATATAATATATATATATATATATATATATTGCAGAATAAATGAATTCTTCAGTATTAGGTGATATCTTTTTTATTGGACTAACAAGTATTGAGACCTGAAGAAGAGAGGATAACTCTCGAAAGCTTGCCCTATGACATGAATTGTTAGTCCGAAAAAAAGGTATCACCTAATACTGAAGACCTCATTTATTATTTGCACTATTATATATTATAGATATATATATATATATATATATATAGGCTATACGATACCGTGTGAGCGAATATCAGAGGCAGCACTCCAGAAGGTAGTCAAAAAAAATTGTATTTAGTGTGACATATAAACCAATGTATTTTTATTAATAGTGTGCGGGAGCAGGGGGTCTCCTGAGCTGAACTGCATTAATTTCTGACTCAGATACCACCTGCTTCCCGAGTTACAGGCCCTGGTTTGGAGCATCGGTGCCAGTGTCGCTGCCATCTTTATAGCATCTACGTCGCATCTTGGAAGCTATAAAGATGGCGGCGACACTGGCCTCCGATGCCCCATACATGGCCCTGTAACTCAGGAAGCAGGGGGTCTCTGAGGCAGAAATCAATGCGGTTCAGCTCAGGGGACCCCCTGCTCCCGCACACTATTATTAAAATGTACATTAATGCAGCTTCATTACCATTGCAGATAGCCGCTAAGGTAAGGAATTATTGTTTATTGATATGTGTGTTTTGACAGTAGTGTAGATGTGTAGGATGTCACCAGAGCTGAACCGCATTGGTTTCAGCCTCGGGGACACCCTACTTCAGGAGATACAGACCCTGTTATGGGGTGCCGGTATCCCCTGCAGAATGTAAATGTCCCGGTCACATGACGCGGGAGCTTTCAAAGTGCAGGGGATACCGGCACCCCATACCGGGGCCTGTATCTCCTGAATTAGGGGGTCCCTGGACCTGAAACCAATGCGGTTCAGTTCCGGAGACCCCCTGCTGATGTACACTATTATTAAAATGTATTTATTTTGTGTACGATCACCTGTAACAGACTTGCATGGAGATACAGAATCTCCATGCAAATGTTACAGGCGGCTTATTTTTTCTATCAGTTAGCGTACGTGAAGTTTCAGGGAGCTTCCTAAGGGAAAATACATTGAACGCACGATAAGCCAGTTTTGGGCATGTCCGAGAGAAAATGGGCTCAAGGCTTTAGTGAATTGCGCCTCCGGCTTCATTTTTTATCATATGTGCTATTTTTTTTCAGGCCAGCGCGAAAGCTCGGAGCTTAGTGCATAGCCCCCATAGTCTTCTAAATTTAGCATAGGTTGAACTTGATGGACATATGTCTTTTTTCCACCTCATCAATTATGTAACTCTGTAACCTCTTAATTAGTTACATTAAAGCTCATAAACATAGATCTGCCCTTGGTAGACAACTACAGATGTAGCCACCAGTATTCGAACACTTACCTGGGAAATTCTGGGAGATTCTGGGGCAGTCTCACAGTAAATGCTTCAACATTACCTCAACAGTGCCTCAACATTTCTGTGAGATTCTTAATGGACCATTAGATTAACACAGCGGGGGGTCCCTGCCGCTGTTCATAGCCGTTTCCTTGCAGTACATAGTAGTACCCAGGTTGCCATCCTTAGCTTTACAAATCATGATATCCAAGAAATTAAGTTTATCCATCTGGGTATCACTGGTCAGTCGAAGATTGAAATTGTTTGTGTTAAGGACCCCAAGAAACAGCAAGAGGGACTCTCTGGTGCCGCTCCACATGATGAATATGTCATCTATGTAGTGGCACAAGAGGTCAATGCAATTAGAGTATTCCACCATGTCCTCACTGAAGATGACCGTCTCCTCCCACCAGCCCAGGTACAGATTGGCATAGGATGGTGCACAACTTGTGCCCATAGCTGTACCCTGGGTCTGGTGGTATATTCGGCCGTTGAACAGGAAGTAGTTGTTACTGAGGACATAATCCAATAATTGGATCACAAATTCATTGTGTAAATGTTATTGGAAAGAGTCTACCTGAACCACTAGCATAAAGATAAAAATTATACAATGCTAAAGTGTGTATTTTCCAAACACTTGTATGTATACATTTATTTTTAACAGCACTAACAATGTACACCGCGTTTAAAAAAAATGGCAAAACATGGAAAACAAATTACAAACAATGTAAATAATTGAAAATGACTATATAAGGCAAAATAGCTTACAATCTAAGTGGTATATAAGGAAACTTAAAGACACAGTAGGAGTTAAAGTGCAAGTCAGGGTGGTCAAGTTAATCTGGAATCAGTAGTTTCTGCACCAATAATACATTTTAGAAACCAGCCATTTGCGGTTATTCCTTGAACTGTAGAATTAGGGGACTTTAATGGCAGTTTGTGTGACAGTGCCTGGTTCAGCTCTTTTGTAGTTTAATGAATAAACCTGATTATGAATTAACAGGTTTGCACTGTACTACAATGTATGATACTGCCTCACTGGTAGAGATGTGCAAATCATTTACACAAGTTCCAGCCCGGCAGAAATATTCATGGACCACTCCAGAAAAATCCTGCCGCCTTTTTTGTGTTTGTTTTATGTTTGGTTATGCAAAGTAGTAACATTTACATACCAATAATAGGGACCATTATGCAAAATTTCACGATAGAAACAAATAAAATTAAGGGAATAGTTTAAACATTGTCAAATCGGATGTAACATTTTTATTTTTTTAAGCGAAATGAAATCTTCAGAGCAATCCCATGCTTTCGGGCAGATTGTTTTTGACAAACCGCAAAGATTAATATTTGGGCTGTATGTTTGCAATGTTTACACAAATATATTTAATCCTTTTTGAACCAAACTTGGACACATTCGCCCATCTCTACTTACTGGTTAATGTGTTGCCAAATGACAAACTATGACAAAATACTAAATTTGTAATACCATATTTCTTTAAATGCATACCAGGTGAAAACAGTTTATTTATCCAGTTAGCAACTAAGTTAAATACAAAATACAGAATATAAATAATCAGATGGAAACAACTTCAGAGCTTTAGTATGCTGTCTCAGTGGACAAGATGAACTTTTAACAAAATCCTAGTAGTTGTTTTGTAATATGTTAATGTTTTGTATTGGGATAAAATTATAATGAATTATTAGGTAAATTACAGTAGTGTCAAAAGCTAATGTGAATTCCTAATCATGTTTTGATGTCCCAGCGGAATACAAAAATGATTAATAGTATAGCTGATGTAAAAGATATTACAGAAAAATTACGATATGTGTGAGAGACAAGGATGGGGTTGGGGATGCTGTGCAAAAAAGTTACAGTACTCTTTGGTCCCTATTCAATATGCTGTAAAGCTGCTTCCCCGTGCTGGAAGGGATCAGCTTCATTTAAGCTAATGCGGCTAAAATCTTCTCCATCAGAGGTAAGGCTCTACAGTATATTGCATATTGAATAGGATGCTTTATGTTTATCACAAAAAATATACTTACAGTATTCCAATTTTTTTATTCAAAAGCTATCATGTCTGTGTTAAAATGACTTGACTCCTGTAGGAGAGTAAGTTTATGTTCTTTGAATTGAACATGATTGAAAGTACATATTTGTAATCGATCATCGTCTAAGGAAAAATCAATGTCGTACGAATCTTTCAATATTATGTCTACATGGTGGATTATCGCACTGTATTGTGTTATATGAGCCTCCAACCTGGTCAAAAGCTAATCACTTTTGTTACTATTTTATGTAATAACCTGTTCTCCGACCCTTTCAGCCAGAGCTGCTGCTTGTCAAAGCTTTTGTTCCAGGCTATCTATTACATGTCAGGGTCCAGCACGAAGACTGCACATTCAATTTCTTGATGAGGTCATTTTAACTGCACCCTCAAGCCTCTGGACCAGAATGGTGCAGAGTCACATCCGTACTCTGCATCGACCCTGTGAGATACTATCACCCGCAACTCTCTGGTAGACGTATGTCGAGGTGAACATCCCAGTGTACCGTGGGATATTCTATGCTCTAAAGTTCCTGTTCTATACCAATTTATATTTAGACCTAATATTTTGTATGTGAGCCTGAGATTATTTCTAATATATTTTGCTATGTGTTAATGTTAATTTTAAAAATATGACAATATAAAATTGTACTTTTTAAAATATTGTATTGGATTTATTCCTCTATTGAAAATATACCATAGCCTTTATTATATTAACTTGTGATCTACTGTACATCATGTTTAAATGTTATCAGAGTCATATTACAGTAACACTACCACACAAACATATACAGTATAATTTATGGGGTCAGTCCTCAGATTATCGTCACTTTTGGGGTAGTAATGATCATTCCTGACATCGGGAACGGACATTATTTCCTTTAGTTTAATAGGTGTCAAAGCTAATGAGATGCAAAAATGATGATCGTTAATAAAAGTAGTAGTGCTAGTAATGGGGATTTTCATAAAACAGAGACACATTAACCCATACATTGCACATGCGGATTAACTTGCGTTAATTAACACATGCTTTAAAGCAGGGGTGGGAAACCTTTTTTCTACCAAGGGCCATTAAGATATTTATAAAATCATTCGAGGGCCATACAAAATTATCAACTTAAAAATTAGCCTGCTATATTTGGTCAAACATTTAATTAACTCACCACTAATGTGATGGCTGGAACTGCTTCTCTTTGGGTGACTGACTGACTCTTGGGTGGTGGGTGACTATGACTGACTGTGGGTTGGTGTCTGTGCACACGCAAATGCACACACGCACACACACACCCCGGGCAGGGGGGAGGGAAATCAGACTCAGACCCCCACTCTCAGACCCACACTCTCAGACCCACACTCTCAGACCCACATTCTCAGACCCACATTCTCAGATCCACATTCTCAGATCCACACTCTCAGACCCACTCTCAGACCCACTCTCAGACCCACTCTCAGACCCACTCTCAGACCCACTCTCAGACCCACTCTCAGACCCACTCTCAGACCCACTCTCTCTCTCTCTCTCTCTCTC
>WSYH01008945.1:0-27415 GCA_036426205.1 Ascaphus truei | reverse complement strand
ACACTCCAAGAGGTGGAAGGGCTTCTGTTACCTGCCTTACCTTTTTCATCTATTCTCATATGTACCTGCATTTTGCTCTGCATTGACCTGCTGTGTGTTTCTCTGCTATGCCACTTGCACTGTTCACTGTTGTGCTTTTCTGCACGGTCATCCCACTGTGAAGCTCTACTCCAAAATGCAAACTCCACATTGTTCGTTTCCCATCTTTTGCACAGAAACGCAGATCAGCTAAGTCCAGATGTCAGATACTGTAGGGGGAAGTGAAAGTATATACAGTTAGGTCCAGAAATAATTGGACACTGATACAAGTTTTTGTTATTTAGGCTGTGTACCAAATATAAAATTCAAGTTACAGTTAAATAATGAATATGGGCATAACGTGCAGCCAATCAGCTTTAATTTGAGGGTATTCACATCCAAATTGAGGAAGGGTTTAGGAATTACATCTCTTTAATATCTAGCCCCTCTTTTTCAAGGGACCGAAAGTAATTGGACAATTGACTCAAAGCAGTTTCATGACAGGTGTGGGCTATTCCTTCGTTATTTCATCATCAATTAAGCCGGTAAAAAGGTCTGGAAGTTGATTCCAGGTGGACATTCGCATTGGAAGCTGTTGCTGTGAACCACAACATGCGCTCAAAAAGCTCTCAATGCAAGTGAAACAGGGCATCCTTAGGCTGCAAAAAAAAGAAAACCCATCAGAGAGATAGCAGGGACTAGGATAGGAGCCAAATCAACAGTTTGGTACATTCTGAAAAAAAAAAAGACGCACTGGTGAGCTCTGCACACAAAAAGGCTTGGACATTCATGGAAGACAACAGTTGATGGATGATCGTGGGATCCTTTCCATGGTGAAGAAAAACCCCTTCACAACATCCCAGCCATAGTGAGAACACTCTCCAGGAGGTAGGCATATCATTATCCAAGTCTACCATAAAGAGAAGACTTCACGAGAGCAAATATAGAAGTTCACACAAGGTGGCAACCATTCATAAGCCTCAAGAATAGAAAGGCCAGATTAGACTGCCAAACAATATCTAAAAAAGCCAGCCCAGTTCTGGAACCGCATCTTTGGACAGATGAAACTAAGACAACCTGTACCAGAAGATGGAGGAAAGTAAAAAGTATGGAGAATGCTTGGAAGGCTCATGATCCAAAGCATACCACGTCATCTGTAAAACCACGTGGACGGCAGTGTGATGGCATGGCATGCATCGCTTACAAAGGCACTGGGTCACTAGTGTTATTGATGATTGTGACAGAAGATAGAAGCAGCCGGATGATTCTGAAGTGTATAGGGATATATTGTCTGCTCAGATTCAGCCAATGGCGAAGTTGATGGACGGCGCTTCACTTTACGATGGACAATGACCCAAAGCATACTGTGAAAGCACCCAGGAGTTTTTTAAGGCAAAGAAAGTGGATAATTCTGCAAATGGCCGAGTCAATCACCTGATCCAACCCGATCGAGCATGCATTCACTTGCTGAAGAAAAACTTAAGCGAGAAGACCCACGAAACAAACAACAACTGAAGACAGCTAAGTAGTAAAGGCCTGGCAAAGCATCACAAAGGAGAAAAAACCCGACGTTTGGTTGATGTCCATGCATTCCATCTTAAGTAGTCATGCCTGCAAAGGTTTGACAAAGTATAAAAATGAACATTTTATTTATGATTGTGTTAATTGTCCAATTACATTGAGCCCCTGAAATAAGGGACTGTGTATGAAAATGTTGCCATTCCTAAACGTTTTCATAAGATATTTGTTCAACCCCTTGAATTAAAGCTGAAAGTTGAACTTCTATTGCATCTCGGTTGTTTAATTCAAATCCAGTGTGGTGGCGTACTGAGCCAAAAATTATTAAATTTGTGTCAGTGTCCAATTATTTCCAGACCTAACTGTAGGCTTAACATGGGAGGGCTCTGAAAGGGGAGAGTTTAAAGGCACTGATGTTCTGAATGTCTCTGGCAAGGTAGGGGTTAATGGACCAGGGCTTTGCACTCTGAACTGCACCCTATAATTGTTAGGATCTACTAACGGAAACCTACTTAGAAAACATATTATGAGTGTTTTCCCGCTGCCTTCTGAGCCTCTACTGAGGAGAGCGCCTTGGGATGAGGTGCCTCTGTGTGTACCTCTGTGGCAAAGTCCACCACGTGAGGATGTACATATTCCCCATCTGATTAGGATCTGCAGAGGCCCACTATATCCATTGTCACAACGCTGGGAGGTTTCTCTAATCACCAGTAGTGTTCAAAAGGTGCCTTCCGCCAATCACCATGTTTGCCTATTGACGGGAAAGTGCCACGGGCGGGCAGCAGAAAGTTACCACACTTCTTGTGCCTCTCCCAGCCAGTAAAAATGCTGGTCAGATTGCTTTCGTACGAGTCACTCATTGATGTCCAGCTAGTAGTATCTTGTAGGCCAAGCGCAGAGACTGGGCCGTTATTAGTACAGCGGGAACGATCGGTGGGTCCCCGTCCAAGGCAAATCTGAAAAATCAGGGACTTATTCCCATTACAGGAGTTTGCGCTTCCAAAGGAGCTGATCAGCCTCCTGCTCGGAAGCCAGCTATGGAAGCATGCTGCATCAAGCCCTCTACGCTCAGGTCAGCCCGCTGGACCTCCCAGAAGGCATGCCTCTGCTTATTGCCCTCATCCTTGTCCACAGTCAGGAGAGGGGGGGGAGGGTCAGTCACATTGGGTCTTTCCAGCTTACCTCTTCTGTCAGGAAGGGATAATTGGCCCCTTCTCTTGTACTGGTTCTGCCCAAGATTTTCACCGGAAAAACCTTTAGTTAAAAAAATCTCTATGGGGTACAGTATATGTTCTAAGATCATTTTAAATTTTATGTAAATCAAAATGATTGCTAAAAAGTGTTAAACTTTCATAAAATGTGCATCATGTAAGAAGGTAAGACTTCCTACATACTGAATGATGCGTAGTTTTTGTTGGATTTTTTTATGCATTGCATCATGTAGTTACCATTTAAATTATGTGTATTTTTTATTTATTTTAGTACATTTTAATTGTTAGTATAATATTATTTAATAACAACCATACAGTTGAAAATAATACATTTGTAAACTTATACACAGTATAAAAAAAGTCCATGCTACCACTTATTCTGTGCCTCTTAGTGTCTCCAGACTTTGCCCTCTGTCTACCTCAAGGTCATCAAGAAACAATTGAAGAAACATTGGCCCCAGACTTATACTGTGGACCCACTTTACTTGCCCAATCTAAACAGTTTCCATTATTGATAAGCCTCTATCCTAAAAACACATTTCCCCGAATAAGATCCTTATTTTTCTACTTTCTGTGTTCACCAATGAAAAACTCTTTACAAAACCTAAATAAACAGTGTAATTAGACTATTTCGTGTACGAAGGACTGACCCTTACACATGCCACGTCTGTGGATTAATTGGTACTATGACAAATGATCTCTTGAAATATATATAGGCAGAGGTGTCCTCACTCCGCTGTGAGGAACACACCCATGCCTGTTAACTTACTGCTAAGGGACATGCACACCTTTTACTGCATACATGTGAGTGCCAACTACTCTCACTAACACACACACACATATATATATATATTATAATTATATATATATATATATATATATATATATATATATATATATACACGATGGTCAACAAATCATCAAAACAATCTACTGCCGAAACAAAAAATCTACTCGCCACCTAGTACCAAACGTGTGCTGCTTGGGCCAATAGGAGCTCGCCACGAGTTAAAATCCACTCGCCCGGGGTGTGCAAATGTATAGGTTTGTCGAACACTGTATTATATATGTGATATATATATAGTATATATAGTATATGTATATGTAGTATATGTATATAATGTTATGATATGATATGTATATATATATATATATCAGTATTATATTATAATTTATATATATCATCTATATATATTATATATATATGCATAAAGCACTGTATTGCATAGGAAAAAGTCTGTCAGAGGTTGGGAGGATGGGTTATCCAATTATGTATTATTTATTTATAAAATGTTTAACCAGGAAGTAATACTTTGAGAGTTACCTCTCGTTTCAAGTATGTCCTGGGCATGGAGTTAGATGACAAATAATACATGGTTACATAAGTGAAAGGGAATACAGCAAGGCCCCGCTTCTCGGCGCCCCGCTTTTCGGCGATTTGCCGATATGGCGGTACGAGAAGGGGGCCGCTATGTCTGGCATGCAGCAGAACGGGACGGTCCAGGGTCGCTCATGTGCAGAATGGTTTATTTTATTTTTTTGCCAATTGTGCATGCGTAGAACAGCGCATTGCCGGTGCTGCGCATGCGCACATAACGAAAATCGCTGGTTCCGCTTTACGGGGCAACCTGTAAATTATATATAAGACCTAGCATGAAAGTAGAGATAATATATATTATAGGCATATGTAACATTTACAGACCCAGATTAAAATGTAGAGAAGAATTTAGTTTTTAAAGAACTTATACTGGTGGTGGCTGGAGAGTCTCCGATAGATTGTTCCAGTTGTGGGGTGCACGCTCAGAGAAGAAGGAGCGTCAGATACTTTGCTAAACCTTGAGACTATGAACAGTCTTCTGGAGTCAGATCTAGATGATGAGTGCTGCATGTGATAGGGGTGAGGAGCTTGTTCAGATAGATTGGTAGCTTGTCCTAAAGTATTGAAGGAATATAAACTTTGCGCCTAGACTCACAGTGATGTCCAGTGGGTTTATTTAAGTCCGGTATGTATATTCGCTAAGGGCAATGAAGGGTTAAGGCACAATAGCTGGTTTATTGAGGCAGAGGGGGGTGAGTGAAGGGGGTATTTCTGCCCCCAATAAACATTACAATTTGTAATAACCAGCAACACACAACCTACCCACCCCCTGTAACCCCACATAAAACCATTATTTAATTTAACACAGGATTGATTCCAGAGGTGGCGGGGGTTCCCCGGGTGGTGCCTCACGGGTGTCCAGGGGTCCTCATGTGGTCCCGCAAGTGTGCGGGGCTGGGGGGCCCTCGTGGTTCCCACGTGTGTCTGGGGGCCCTCGGGTGGTTCCTCAGGTGATTCCCACGGGTGTCACATGGGGTACTGATATGGTCACCGCGGGTTCCCGCTGGCCTGTGGTACCAATCATGTTTAAAAAATATAAATGTGGCATACATGTCAATACACATCCCCATCCACCATACACATACCGTCAGTACAGTAATGGCCAAATAACTATTATAGATACGGATAATAGCTCATTTGCCATTATTAAATCAACATTAGCCAGCATAATAAAGTAAATAAAACCGTTCTACTTACCCCTGCCATCATGAAGGCGTCCTCATCACCATACTGCAGGGCATGTCCTCTGCTGCCAGCAAGAATACATAAAAATAATACAATCTAATGGCTCCTAACCCTTAATCATCTTAGCTGATAAAACCCCCTGTCACAGCTACCCACCCCGGTGGCAACCACCCACCCTGGACCCACTAACCACCCTGTACCATTGATTGCATATTGGTACATCATACCCATATATGGCATGAATAAGCCATTTTAGCACTCGATGGTAACGAATAAAAATCATGAAGGCCAAAATTAAAATAATCAAACACAAGCACCTAAACAGCACAATTCAATAAAATTAAAAACACTAGAACCAAATAATTTTTTAAATAAATCATGACAGTGTAATATGTCAGTGTTGTTCATCTGAGGTTGTATTTACCTAATTTTAAGACCTGCTAAGGAACAGATGATTGTTATTATGTGTTGTATTGTAAAACCATAGAATTCAAAGAGGGTGTACCTTTTTTTCACACCACTGTAAGCTTTGATGCTATGATTGAACCAGGTTCTCTAGCTAAAATAAAATATAATGTAACAAATATGCATTAAGTTAATTTTGAATGCTCTCCCTTTGCACTTCCTAATCTAGGTAGTGGTCCTAACTAGGTAGTGTTCATAACACAGTAGTGCAAAAGCTTTTGTCCCAGAAGATTGAAAGTCAAAAGGACATGTCCTCCTTGATTATATCAATATATTTCTGAGGGGTTGCATAGGAGTATACTTTTCAGTATGGAGACAATCACTAAACCTTTGTGCATTGGAGCACAATTAGGCTTTAAAGACAAAAAAATGATATGTCTACTTAATTCCATCATAGATAGGTAAGTGGTGTTTTGGTGTCATCACCATAAATAGCTCATTGTTATTATGATAATTCCATATTCCATAATGGATCCAGGTTCAAGGACATAGAGTATAATCCATAACATCACCAGGGTGAGAAACTAGAGGCTGGTGGTCCACCACGCGGGTACCCCAAAATAGGTCTCCTAATGATAGTGTACTACACCCTGGGGAATAACTCAATCAGTCCAGCACTGGAGGGTAATAGTATAATGGGCCAAGGCCCTTTACACTTCCTTAGTGGTGTCCTTGATGGGGTGGATCCGGTTCGCGTGTGCCGTCCTCTCAGGGTAGTAAACACAAGAAGCGAGGATGTAGAGGAGGCACAGCAGCGTTTCTTAGCAGCATACCACTCGGATCCCAAAATGAGGGTAACTCCAAACAGGGATAAGTATTAAAAAAGTGATTTAATGGTCATGCAAAAAAACAAACAATGGTAGGAACGCACCTACGCGTTTCGTCCGTAATGACTTTCTCAAGGTGTCAACCTGCCAGATAAACTGGAAGATTTGGGTTGGATATTTTTGAGTTCTGCTATGGGGATTGCCTACGTGGTTTGGAAAAGGTACAGCATTCTGGGAGAATGGACATTTTTACTGTAGGATTCTACCAAAACCAGGATATTTGGATGTTTTATTCACAGGAGTCTAGGTCTTTTCTTATTTGGGCAAAGAGGGGGGGGGGGTGGTAGAGTTGGCTCGGTAGAGCAATTCGTAGAGTTCATATGTGTACCCTAGGTACTTTATGGGGGGTGAGTTCCATTTATACTATAATTCGTTGGAGGGGAAATCCACAATATAGATGGGAGGGATTATTCAGTGCTATCCGATTTTTTCTAGGGTAATTTATAATCGGAGGTGAGCCGAATGTGTCTAGCGTTTTTGTGGAGGTTTGGAGAGGGGAGATGGGTTGGGGGTTGGTTCGGTGAGATGATGTCATCCGCAAACAAGGAGATCAGATACTCTGTGTTGCCAATGGGATGCCTGAGAATTCCCCTAAAGGCATGGCCACAACTCCAGTCCTCGAGGGCTGCAAACAGGCCAGGTTTTCAGGATATCCCTACTTAGCACACTTGCTCAATTAGTGGCTCAGTCATGCTGAGCCACTAATTAAGCCAGCTGTCTTAAGTAGAGATAATCCTAAAAACCTGGCTGTTGCGCCCTTGAGGATGGAGTTGTCAGGCCTGGCCCTAGGAGATCCTCCGTGATCACCAGGCATGGTGTTGGGCCAGGCGAGGAGGGGAGTTACAGGGCGCAGATGCCCTCAGCAAGTACTGTGTAGCATCTCTGTTCGGTGTGGGTCTATGTCGGCAACCTTGGGCTTACATGTTGTACTCACCAGCTCTAAGTACCTGGGGTTTTGGGGGGGGATGGGGCGGGAAGGTAGTTGGGTTGGTCGCTCCTCTGTTGGTATGGGGCTTGTGGGTGGGCGCTTCCTTGGGTGTACGTCTGGTCTTAACTGGATCGCTCAAGCGCATGAGGGGGGGGGGGAGAAGTGGGAGAAAAAAAGAATAAACATATTATGCACAGAATGCACAATAGTCTCTTTTTTCTTTTTTCAAGTGGTGTGGGGCCACAGGGGAGGGGAGAAGAGAGGGGGGGAGGGAGGGGAGAAGGGCTGAGTGGGGGGGGGGGTTTTGGGGGGAGGCAGAGGTAAAAAAGGGGAAACGGGGGGCATTTGGGACTCTGAGACTCAGAGTACGGTGGCCATGGGCGGACGGGGGTGAAGCGGGGGGGGGGGGGGTAAGCTGGGTGTGCGGGGCCCTCCATGCAGGAACTTGATCTAGGGGGCGGATGCCGGGGCTTCAGCCGCAAGGCCCCTTCCCTCGCCGGGCCATTGTCGAAGAAGGTCCGACGGGGTAGTTCAATCGACCTCCTCCTGACCAACTGGTCGTGGACGTCCTGTGCCAAGTGTGGGACAGGCTCCGAAGATTCACCGCCAACGTCCCTGGGCATAGCGTAGGTGCAGGTAAGAGTGAGGGGCGGGCGGGAGAGAGCTAGGAGAGAATGTGGGGGTTGAGGAGTGCAAATGGAGGACCACCGGGTGTAATGGGCAAGACGTCTTGCGGACCTTTCGCCCCATTGACCCAGAAAGGGACCATGAAAGGAGCCCCCGGGGGGATAAGTCTCAGGTGGGGGACCTCTGGAAAGAGAAGGGGGGACGAGAGGGACGAGAAACCCCCCACGGTCGGAAGGCGGTCGGTGTGGGATGAGGTGGCAGTCTAAGATAGTCCAGCCCAGGCATAGGGGGGGCCAGGGGGAGCCCGCGACAGCAAGGGGGATGTTGGAGACACATCTCTCTAGCAGTCCAGGGACACAATATTTACGGGGAGACGGGTGAGTGGCAGCCCATTGCAGGGGGGGGGAGCATGGGAGGTGGGGATCGACCTGGAGAAGAGAGGAATGCGGTTAGCAGTACTTGCGGATGACTGTAAGGGGTCTCAGAGCGGTTTACCCTGTATCTCTTCTTCTCGAGAGAGTGAGCCACGGCTCCGTGTGTTATGCGGCTGCCTTATTGCTTTAAGAAATTCCGGGGTTTCGTCAGGGTCTGAAATGGCTGAAAGTGGCGGCTTTTTTTGACAATTAGATTGAAGGGGAAGCCCCAAGCGTTATTTTATGCCTTGATTCCTCAGTATCAGAGTGAGGGGCTTCATTTTTTCTCCTGGTAATCGTAGTTTCTTGATAAGTCAGAGAAATCTGGATTGTGGCACCGTCCATCAGGATGTCGCCTGCTCTGCTAGCATTTATTCTCTTTGGCTGAGTACGAGTGGAGTTGTTCAAACGTCTTTAGGATCTGCAGAGGCCCCACTATATCCATTGTCACACGCTGGGAGGTTTCTCTAATCACCAGTAGTGTTCAAAAGGTGCCTTCCGCCAATCACCATGTTTGCCTATTGACGGGAAAGTGCCACGGGCGGGCAGCAGAAAGTTACCACTTCTTGTGCCTCTCCCAGCCAGTAAAAATGCTGGGTCAGATGTGCTTTCGTACGAGTCACTCATTGATGTCCAGCTAGTAGTATCTTGTAGGCCAAGCGCAGAGACTGGGCCTGTTATACTGTACAGCGAGAACGATCAGTTGGTGGGTCCCCGTCCAAGGCAAATCTGAAACATCAGGGACTTATTCCCATTACAGGAGTTTGCGCTTCCAAAGGAGCTGATCAGCCTCCTGCTCGGAAGCCAGCTATGGAAGCATGCTGCATCAAGCCCTCTACGCTCAGGTCAGCCCGCTGGACCTCCCAGAAGGCATGCCTCTGCTTCATGCCCTCATCCCTTGTCCACAGTCAGGAAGGGGGGGGGAGGGGTCAGTCACATTGGGTTCTTTCCAGCTTACCTCTTCTGTCAGGGAAGGGATAATTGGCCCCTTCTCTTGTACTGGTTCTGCCCAAGATTTTCAGCCGGAAAACTTTAGTTAAAAAATCTCTATGGGGTACAGTATATGTTCTAAGATCATATTTAAATTTTTTATGTAAATCAAAATGAGTGCTAAAAAGTAGTTAAAACTTTCATAAAATGTGCATCATATGTAAGAAGGTAATGACTTCCTACATACTGAATGATGCGTAGTTTTTGTTGGATTTTTATTATGCATTGCATCATGTAGTATACCATTTAAATTATGTGTATTTTTTTATTTATGTTAGTACATTTTAATTGTTAGTATAATATTATTTATAACAACCATACAGTGAAAATAATACATTTTGTAAACTTATACACAGTATAAAAAAAAGTCCATGCTACACCACTTATTCTGTGCCTCTTAGTGTCTCCAGACTTTGCCCTCTGTCTACCTCAAGGTCATCAAGAAACAATTGAAGAAACATTGGCCCCAGACTTATACTGTGGACCCACTTTACTTGCCCAATCTAAACAGTTTCCATTATTGATAAGCCTCTATCCTAAAACACATTTCCCCGACTAATATCCTTTATTTTCTACTTTCTGTGTCACCATATGAAAAACTCTTTACAAAACCTAAATAAAACAGTGTAATTAGTACTATTTCGTTGTACGAAGGACTGACCTCTTACACATGCCACTGTCCGTGGATTAATCTGGTACTATGACAAATGATCTCTTAAATATATATAGGCAGAGGTGTTCCTCACTCGCTGTGAGGAACACCCATGCCTGTTAACTACTGCTAAGGGACATGCACAACCTTTTACTGCATACATGTGAGTGCCAACTACTCTCCACTAACACACACACACATATATATATATATTATAATTATATATATATATATATATATATATATATATATATATATATACACGATGGTCAACAAATCATCAAAAAATCTACTGCCGAAACAAAAAATCTACTCGCCACCTAGTACCAAACGTGTGCTGCTTGGGCCATAGGAGCTCGCCACGATGTTAAAACCACTCGCCCGGGGTGTGCAAATGTATAGGTTTGTCGAACACTGTATTATATATGTGATATATATATAGGTATATATAGTATAGTATATGTAGTATATGTATATATATGTTATGATATGATATGTATATATATATATATATCAGTATTTATATATATAGATATATATATATATCATTATAGTATATATATATATATATGCAATAAAGCACTGTATTGCATAGGAAAAAGTCTGTCAGAGGTCTGGGAGGATGGAGTTATCCAATTATGTATTTAGTTATTTATAAAATGTTTAACCAGGAAGTAATACTTTGAGAGTTACCTCTCGTTTTCAAGTATGTCCTGGGCATGGAGTTAAGATGACAAATAATACATGGTTACATAAGTGAAAAGGGAATACAGCAAGGCCCCGCTTCTCGGCGCCCCGCTTTTCGGCGATTTGCCGATATGGCGGTACCGAGAAGGGGGCCGCTATGTCTGCGCATGCGCAGAACGGGACGGTCCAGGGTCGCTCATGTGCAGAATGTTTTATTTTATTTTTTTGCCAATGTTGTGCATGCGTAGAACAGCGCATTGCCGGTCTGCGCATGCGCACATAACGAAAATCGCTGGTTCCGCTTTACGGGGCAATCCTGTAAATTATATATAAGACCTAGCATGAACAGTAGAGATAATATATATTATAGGCATATGTAACATTTACAGACCAGATTAAAATGTGAGAGAAATTTAGTTTTTAAAGAACTTATACTGGTGGTGGCTGTGAGAGTCTCCGATAGATTGTTCCAGTTGTGGGGTGCACGCTCAGAGAAGAAGGAGCGTCCAGATACTTTGCTAAACCTTGAGACTATGAACAGTCTTCTGGAGTCAGATCTCAGATGATGAGTGCTGCATGTGATAGGGGTGAGGAGCTTGTTCAGATAGATTGGTAGCTTGTCCATAAAGTATTTGAAGGAATATAAACTTTGCGCCTAGACTCAAGTGATGTCCAGTGGGTTTATTTAAGTCCGGTATGTATATTCGCTAAGGCAATGAAGGGGTTAAGGCACAATAGCTGGTTTATTGAGGGCAGAGGGGGTGAGTGAAGGGGGTATTTCTGCCCCCAATAAACATTACAATTTGTAATAACCAGCAACACACAACCTACCCACCCCCTGTAACCCCACATAAAACCATTATTTAATTTAACACAGGATTGATTCCAGAGGCTGGCGGGGGTCCCCGGGTGGTCCTCACGGGTGTCCAGGGGTCCTCATGTGGTCCCCGCAAGTGTCGGGGGCTGGGGGGCCCTCGTGGTTCCCACGTGTGTCTGGGGGCCCTCGGGTGGTTCCCTCAGGTGATTCCCACGGGTGTCATGGGGTACTGATATGGTCACCGCGGGTTCCCGCTGGCCTGTGGTACCAATCATGTTGTAAAATAAATAAATGTGGCATACATGTCAAATACACATCCCCATCCCACCATACACATACAGTACAGTACAGTAATGGGCCAAATAACTATTATAGATACGGATAATAGCTCATTTGCCCATTATTAAATCAAACATTAGCCAGCATAAATAAAGTAAATAAAAACCGTTCTACTTACCCCTGCCATCATGAAGGCGTCCTCATCACCATACTGCAGGGCCATGTCCTCTGCTGCCAGCAAGAATACATAAAAATAATACAATCTAATGGCTCCTAACCCTTAATCATCTTAGCTGATAATAACCCCCTGTCCACAGCTACCCACCCCGGTGGCCTAACCACCCACCCTGGACCCACTATACCCACCCTGTACCCATTGATTGGCATATTGGTACATCATACCCATATATGGGCATGATAAGCCATTATAGCACTCGATGGTAACCCGAATAAAAAATCATGAAGGCCAAAATTCAACAATAATCAAACACAAGCACCTAAACAGCACAATTCAATAAATTAAAACACTAGAACCAATATAATTTTTTAAATAAATCATGACAGTGTAATATGTCATGTGTTGTTCATCTGAGGTTGTATTTACCTAATTTTAAGACCTGCTAAGGAACAGATGATTGTTATTATGTGTTGGTATGTAAAACCATAGAATTCAAAGAGGGTGTACTTTCTTTTTCACACCACTGTAAGCTTTGATGCTATGATTGAACCAGGTTCTCTAGCTAAAATAAAATATAATGTAACAAATATGCATTAAGTTAATTTTGAATGCTCTCCCTTTGCACTTCCTAATCTAGGTAGTGTCCTAATCTAGGTAGTGTTCATACACAGTAGTGCAAAATGCTTTTGTCCCAGAAGATTGAAAGTCAAAGGACATGCCTCCTTGATTATATCAATATATTTCTGAGGGGTTGCAGGAGTATACTTTTCAGTATGGAGACAATCACATAAACCTCTTGTGCATTTGAGCACATTAGGCTTTAAAGACAAAAAATGATATGTCTACTTAATTCCATCATAGATAGGTAAGTGGTGTTTTGGTGCATCACCATAAATAGCTCATTGTTATTATGATAATTCCATATTCCATAATGGATCCAGGTTCAAGGACATAGAGTATAATCCATAACATCCCAGGGTGAGAAACTAGAGGCCTGGTGGTCCCCACGCGGGTACCCCAAAATAGGTCTCCTAATGATAGTGTACTACACCCTGGGGAAATAACTCAATCAGTCCAGCACTGGAGGGTAATAGTATAATGGGCCAAGGCCCTTTACCTTCCTTAGTGGTGTCCTTGATGGGTGGATCCGTTCCAGCGTGCAGTCCTCTCAGGGTAAACACAAGCAGCGAGGATGTAGAGGAGCACAGCAGCGTTTCTTAGCAGCATACCAGCTAGTGGATCGCCAAAATGAGGGTAACTCCAAACAGGGATAAGTATTAAAAAAGTGATTTAATGGTCAGTGCAAAAAAACAAACAATGGTAGGAACGCACCTACGCGTTTCGTCCGTAAAGGACTTTCTCAAGGTGTCAACCTGCCAGATAAACTGGAAGATTTGGGTTTGGATATTTTTGAGTTCTGCTATGGGGATTGCCGTACGGATGGTTTGGAAAAGGTACAGCATTCTAGGGAGAATGGACATTTTTACTGTAGTGATTCTACCAAACCAGGATATTTGGAGTTTATTCCAGGAGTCTAGGTCTTTTCTTATTTGGGCAAAGAGGGGGGGGGGGTAGTTGGCTCGGTAGAGCAATTCGTAAGAGTTCATAATGTGTACCCCTAGGTACTTTATGGGGGTTGAGTTCCATTTATACTTATAATTTCGTTGGAGGGAAATCCAATCATTAGATGGGAGGGATATATTCAGTGCTTCCGATTTTTCTAGGGTAATTTTATAATCGGAGGTGAGGCCGAATTGGTCTAGCGTTTTGTGGAGGTTGGAGAGGGAGATGTGGGGGTTGGTTACGGTGAGGATGATGTCATCCGCAAACAAGGAGATCAGATACTCTGTGTTGCCAATGGGATGCCTGAGATATTCCCCTAGGACAGGCCTGCACAACTCCAGTCCTCGAGGGCTGCAAACAGGCCAGGTTTTCAGGATATCCCTACTAATGCCACTATGCTGGGCTCATGATTAGTGGCTCAGCATGACTGAGCCACTAATTGAGCCAGCTGTGCTTAAGTAGAGATATCCTAAAAACCTGGCCTGTTTGCGGCCCTTGAGGACTGGAGTTGTGCAGGCCTGCCCTAGGAGATCCTCCGTGATCACCAGGCATGGTGTGGGCCAGGCGAGGAGGGGAGTAGGGCGCAGATGCCCTCAGCAAGTATGTGTAAGCATCTCTGTTCGGTGTGGGTCTATGTCGGCAACCTTGGGCTTTACATGTTGTACTCAGCCAGGCTCTAAGTACCTGGGGTTTTGGGGGGGATGGGGGGGAAGGTAGTTGGTGTTGGTCGCTCCTCTGTTGGTAAAGGGGCTGTGTCTGGTGGGGCTTCTTGAGGGGTAGTCGGTCCTCTAAACTGGATTCGCCAAGCTATGCATGAGTGGGGTGGGGGGGGATTGGAATAGTGGTGGAGGATGAGATAAGGAGTATAAAATAATTATTTGCACAGAATGCACAATAGTCTCTTTTTTCTTTTTTCCAATGGTGTGGGGCCACAGGGGAGGGGAGAAGAGAGGGGGGGAGGGAGGGGAGAAGGGCTGAGGTGGGGGGGGGGGTTTGGGGGGAGGCAGGAGGAAAAAAGGGGAAAGGGGGGGCATATTGGACTCTGAGACTCAGGAGTACGGTGGCCAGTGGCGGCTCGGTGGGTGAGCGGGGGGGAGGGGGGTAAGCTGGGTGTGCGGGGCCCTCCATGCAGGAACTTGATCTAGGGGGCCGGGATGCCGCTTCAGCCGCAAGGCCCCTTCCCTCGCCGGGCATTGTCGAAGAAGGTCCCGCGGGAGTTCCATCGCCTCCTCCTGACCAACTGGTCCGGGACGTCCTGTGCCAAGTTTGGGACAGGCTCCGAAGGTCCCGCCACGTCCCTGGGCATAGCGGTAGTGCAGGTAAGAGAGGTGAGGGGCGGGGAGAAGGCTAGGAGAGAATTGGGGGGTTGAGGAGTGCAAATGGAGGGCCCCGGGTGTATAGGGCCGACGTCTTGCGGCCTCTTCGTCCCCATTGGACCCAGAAAGGGACCATGAAAGGAGCCCCCGGGGGGATTAAGTCTCAGGGGGGGCCTCTGGAAAGAGAAGGGGGGGAGAGAACCCCCCCACGGGTCGGAAGGCGGCTCGGTGTGGGATGAGGTAGGCAGTCTAAGTAGTCCAGCCCAGGCATAGGGGGGGCCAGGGGGAGCCCGCGACAGGCAAGGGGGATGTGGAGACAACATCTCTTACCTAGAGTCCAGGGACAACTATTTACGGGGAGACGGGTGAGTGGCAGCCTTTGCAGGGGGGGGGGAGCATGGGGAGGTGGGGATCGACCTGGAGAAGCAGAGGAATGCGGTAGCAGTACTTGCGGATGACTGTAAGGGGTCTCAGAGCGGTTACCCTGTATCCTCTTCTTCCCGAGAGAGTGAGCCACGGCTCCGTGTAGTTGCGGCTCCTATTGCTTTAAGAAATTCCGGGGTTTCGTCAGGGTCTGAAATGGCAAAGTGGCGGCCATTTTTTTGGACAATTAGATTGAAGGGGAAGCCCCAGCGGTATTTTATGCCTTGATTCCTCAGTATCAGAGTGAGGGGCTTCATTTCTCTTCTCCTGGTAATCGTAGTTCTTGATAAGTCAGAGAATATCTGGATTGTGGCACCGTCCATCAGGATGTCGCCTGCTCTGCTAGCATTTATTCTCTCTTTGGCTGAGTACGAGTGGAGTTTGGTAATAACGTCCCTGCAGCGGTTAGGATCGTTAGATCGTGGGCCCAGTGCCCGGTGTGCTCGGTCGAAGCGCAGGTCGTGCTGCGCGAGATCCGGGACCAGCTGCAGGAAGAGGGTTGTGAGGTAGGTGTGGAGGGCCTCTGGAGCCACAGACTCAGGTACGTTCTTTATTCGAAGGGTCTGTCTGCATTCTCTGTTCTCTTAAGTCCCCGAGGGTGTCTTTGAGGTTGTTGATTTCATGGTTAAGCCTGTTAATCTCGTCGTCAGCATTGGACTGTGCCACGCGTGTGTCCTCCATTTTTGGATTCCAGGCTGGTCGTGCGGCCAGAGAGAGTCCACTTCAGATTTCAGACCCTCCAGGGCTGCATTGAGGTCCTCCTGGAATCCCTTCCGGATTTTAGCAAATAGGGCGTCAAAATATTCTTTGTCGAGGCCAGGAGCTGGGATGTTGAGTCGAGCCCGCTCCTCTGGTGGGTTCGTTTGCATGCCCCCGTTGGCGCCATCTTGGCTTTCCTCACTCATCCCTGGCGGTTGCTGTGCGGGTGGGAAGTAGCGAGTGACCCTGTTGTTTTGTTTTGGAGCAGCTGGTCATGGTCCCACGGTTGAGGGGGTTGCTTGAGAGCAATTAGTTTTTTTTTTATCGGGGGTGAGATGGGTACTTTTCTTTAAGATGCTGCTGAGGGTCTGCGGAGCACCTACTCAACTGTCCATACCCGGTGACGTCACCGGAAGTCTACAATTGCTCTTTTAATTATACCTCGGGGCGTTCATGCATCTAACTTTTCGTGGAATCCCGGAAATAGATTTGTGGCGGGCTGAGTGTAAGAGCAGAAGGGAAAATAAACAAACTAAAGCCAAAATACAGTATTATACCTGTGTGAAAATGAATACAATTTCCCAAATTAATGGCACAAGCATAGGATTTTGATGTGGATTTCACAATATCCTACATATTAAACACTACCATTGAACCCAAAATGGCCTGCCTAAGTGGGCCAAAGGGTCCTTATTTGCTGTAAATCTTTGCCTACATGTACTAGAATCTTGTTCACTTAGAATGATGAATCATAAACCTAAAAATATGCAAAGGTTTATATGCATGTTAAGACAGATTGCCAAGAATGTTGATTAAATGAAGATGGCATTAGACCTCGAGTACTTTCGGAGTTGCGTGATTGTTCTAGGAGCAATCGCATGACGTTATTGGAAGAGCACGTGGAGTCCACTTTAGTTTTGATCAGGCTGGCCTCTCCATCGGCGTGGTCAGCTTGATCAGCTCCTGAAAAAAACAAAGTCAGATGTAGCCAGACTCTTTGTCTCTGGAGCCATGGCTGAAGAAGCACAAATCCACAGCTCTGGAGACTGTGCAGGCCACAACATCACTGCGGTAAGGTCCATGTATCTAGGGCAGCTGTGGTCACATCTCGTTATATTGCTAAATATATCGGTGTTTCCGTGGGATTTAATGGCAGTGTTATTATATAATATCTCAGCATATCCTACCACAATACACTCAAGGGGATAATGAGGCCTGATGCATCGGTATTTCGGAATTGATAAATGCCACCATAATTTCCTGTAGCTTTGACAACATTTTCTTGTCTGCTTGCCTCGAAGTTGACCAAATTTACATACATTTTTTGTGCAACTTCCCTATAGGAATATTGTAGGGACACAATTTGTTTAGCCATGAGGCTGTACAGTATCCCTATACAGAATTATAATAGATCTGTAGCATTCTTATTTTTATTCATCCTACTCCCCTTGCATATCATTATGATTCTGAATATATATTTTGCATGGCTTTATGGGTATGGAAATTGCGTACTAAGTCCCTACTCCCGAATGGAAGTTGCATAAAAAAACGTGTGTGTGCTGAGCATGTGCATTTTAAGTGAAACTTCTTTGTCTTTTGTCACTGTTTTGTCACAGAAATTGTATTTGTAATGGTGATGTTTTTAATTAAAAATCAAAACACAATTTCAGTGCCAAAACGCTATGAACTTTGACTTAGAACACATGTTTTAGCTATTTGCACTTCTATATTTATAACTGTGAATTCCGTGTGTGTGTGTGTGTGTCAGTCAGTGTGTGTGACTGACACACACACACACACACACACTGACTGACACACTGTGTTTGTGTGTTTCTGTCAGTGGGTGTGCGTGTCTCTGTGTGGTGTGTGTGTTATTCTCGGGGTCCTGCCCCCCTCTCTCCTGTCTCTCTTTACCCCCACCCACGTCCGACAAAGAGGCAGACATGGCTGTGTTTGCTGGTGCCTGCTGCCGGAGCAGCACCCTACCCCCTGCGGCGGAGGTACGGAGAGAGAGGGGGGCTGTCTAAATGCCTCGGAGCAGCCCCCACTCTCTTCCCCCGGCAGAGCTGTGTTCTACTCGGCAGAGGTACTGGGACACGGGGGTGTTCGCTGGCTCATTGGGGGGGGAGGCTGCAGGGACGCAGGGGGACGTGGTGCGCTCGACCTCCCTGTTACTAGACTGTAGCAGCCTCCCTCCCTCTCCTCCCCCCGGCGGAGCCACAGCGCCCGGATCTCGGGATGACGTGTGTGTGTGCGTCCAGCGGTGACTCCTGGTGGAAGTTGGCAACACTGACGGCCTCTTCTGCCAGGAGTGATGTCACTTCCGTCACCACTGACTTCCGCCTCAATCAACTGCACTCACACTGCTAAAGAAGTTTCACTTCAAAAGTTATATGAATTGTGTTACTTTTGTAGGAAGTTTAAAACAAGGAAAACAATTTTTTTTAACAATAGACAGTCAAGTCTGGAGAAGTAGTAAATGGCCTACCATACACCATAGAGGACATTAAGTGGGACAACATCTGTATGCAGAGCAGCAGCTAGAAATAATGGTTGCAGAGGGCACTGACTGTAAGAGGAGTAGGGGCACCATAGATCGTCAGAAAACACATAAGAGGGATATTGGAATTATATAGGGAAGAGTGCATGAGAACAGCATGAGGGAAGCAACAGGTGCAGAAAAGTTTTAAATGCCATTGGGGAAGAAACGTCTAGTTAGCAAACCCTAAGCACTACTTTTCTCTGGGAAAAGGTAGTGCTCAGCTCTTCAAATGGTGGCCCTTGGCCTCTCTGCTCTTGCTAATTTCATACTAGTTGTTGAGGACAGTTTTTCACACTGAAACTGACTTGTACGTTAATTTAATGTCAATTCATATGGTACAGATGTTATAAGAGAAAATATATACAGTAATATAAAAATGTTCTGGTCTTTAAATGTATCTAAAATTAAAATTACAATAAGCTTGTGACCCCTCTACTCAAATGTTTTCTGATCCATGTTTTCTGATCCGGTCCGTTTTAAAAACTGGTTGGGCCCTGCTGTAGTGTATTGTCAATCAGAATGCTCTTATGATGCACTTGCAGTGTTAGGGGTTCCTGGTGCTTCAAGTATCTGCACTGTGGAGGTTACTTCTCTTACATTCCGAGTCTCGAAGGGTCAACAGGTTGGTTGGTTGGTAAAATGGGAAAATACAGTGTGTAGGTTTACATATGGGTATTTTTTTCACCAGGGTAATGCCGAACCACATGATATGATTTGGAATTTCAAGGTAAAGAACAAGGCAGTCGAAAACCCAAAGCTTGGCTTTTTCTAATTTCTTTCAATATTTGAGGTCGACGAATGGTTCCTTGAAATAGTTTTGTTAAATGTTTTATGGTACCACATAATTAAATATGTAGTTATTGTTTTAATAGTTACTTGCTATCCTAAAGCAACAGTAAGTGACATAAAAAAGGCATATCTACTAAGTGGTGCTAAGGCATAAGACATCTTGTGGCCCTCCAAGTAAATGAGCTGTAAGGTTTCTAATAGCTTTGTAGGGATACAAAAGGAAAAACGGGGGAGCACAGGTTGAGGGGTAAATAGGAATAGCAAATTAGGTTCAGGTATGATAGTCCCTGAAACAATTGACGTGGGGATATTGAAGTGTATAATACCATAAACACTTACACGGCCTTGTGCAAATGCTGTCGCATCAAGGTTTCTTTTGGTCTTCTTCGCTTTTCTTGTGTTTTTTTTCTTATTTCTCAGTCTGTGCACTTCTACTTCTGGCTCCTTGATGCGGTGTCACCCTCGGAATAAATGAATAGATGAATATTAGGAGATGATAAATAACAATAACAGAACTCTGACTCCAAAGCTTCCCCCTCCCCTCTCTGGGTCCGCCGGGTCCCCCGGAGCCCCCCACCGCATCCCCCACATTAGGAGCATCGATGACGCGCGGCACGCCGAGGGAAAGCAACGAGCAAGCCGGGACACCTCCCGGCTTGCGGTACTATCCAGGTAAGAATAAAGTGTGCCGCCAGTGTACATTGAGAGTTACCTCTCGTTTTCAAGTATGTCCTGGGCATAGAGTTAAGATAACATATAATACATGGTTACAAATACATAGTTACATAAGTGAACAGGGTATACATTGCATGCACAGTTAGAGATAATATATATTATAGGCATATGTAACAGTTACAGACTAGATTAAAATGTGAGACAGCTTTAGTTTTGAAAGAACTTAAGGCTCTATGCATTAAGCGCCGAAAAAGTGCAATCGCCAAGGGTTGCCGGTAGCCCTTATTTTGGCGATTTGCCCTCGCAGTGTTCAGTAAGGGCCGAATCAATGCCAATCCCTGCGAAAGCAAAACTGCCGATGAGCCAGTGCCAAAACAGCCTGGCTCCCGATAACCTGGCGATAGGCCGTTTCTGCCGATATGTGTTTGCAGCAGAGAGAGACCAGCCACTCTCTCTGCGCAAACATCGGCAAAATATAAATTATTTATAAACAACTTTGACTCCTAGTGTACATGTGCAGGGGGGTCTCCGGAGCTGAACCGCATTGGTTTCAGGTCCGGGGACCCCCTGCTTCCCGAGATACAGGCCCATTTATGAGGTGCCGGTATCCCTCTGCATTTAAAGGTCCCGATCACGTGACCGTGGAATTTACACAAAGCAGAGGGATACCGGCACCCCCTAAAGGGGCCTGTATCTCGGGAAGCAGGGGGTCCCCGGACCTAAAAGTGGTTCAGCTCCGGAGACCCTCTGCACATCTACATTATGAGTAAAACACATATATAAATAAACACTCATTCCTTACATTTGCGGCTATGTGCTATGGTAACGAAGCAGCATGAATGTATTTTTAATAATAGTGTACTGTGAGCAGGGGGCCCCTGAGCTGAACCGCGTTGCTTTGTGGACCAGGGACCCCCTGCTTCCTGAGTTACAGGCCCCGGTATGTGTCATCGGGTGGCAGTGTCGCCGCCATCTTTATAGCATCCCATTCGCGCCGTGTCTGCTATAAATATGGCGGCGACACTGTAACCGATGCCCCAAACCGGGGCCTGTAACTCGGGAAGCAGGGGGTCTCTGAGCCACAAATCAATGCGGTTCAGCTCAGGAGACCCCCTGCTTCCGCACAATATTATTAAAATACATAAATGCTGCTTCATTACCATAGCGTATAGCCGCTAAGGCAATGAAGGGGTTAAGGCAGAATAGCATGTTTATTGGGGGCATTTGCCCCCAATAAACATAGCAATAAACAACATACACCCCCTGTGTATTTAAAGTACATAAACAACTATAAATACATTAAATACATATAGCACTCACCCATTTCCGGCTGCCACGATGAAGGCCATCCTCATCTTCATCTTGCCCATGCCCCCTCCGCTGCTGCAAAACAGACAAAAGAATGAAAACATCCAATGTAATGTCCCCTAACCCCTTAATCACCACAGCGGTTATTAACCGCTACAGGCATTAAGGGGTTAACCCACCCTCACCCACCACTCGGGAGGCCTACATACCCTCCCACACTAACCCCCCACCCCGTGAGGCCTAACCACACTCATCCACTACCCACAAGGGAGGCCTACCCACATACCCTTGGGGCCAATACCCCCTCCCCCCACCCCCAGTACCCACAATAAAAACAATACACTGCCCCACAATAAGCATCATTCTATTTATTAAATACATTAGCCACCACCTGTGCCCCCCCATAAATACATGATTTATCCTTTTACATACAGGGTTCATACCCCAAAACCACGCGAGTCCCCGGCGGGCTGGCGGGTCACCTGACAGACCTACAGGGTACCAGCAACTTGTTTCACACAGGTTCTGGAGGCCTGTTGGTGGGTCCCACCAAGCGCCATGGCCGCCAGGTGGTCTCCTTGGGTCACCATGGGCCACAATTGGGTCCCCACAGTAGGCCCGCGGATGTCTGGGAGCCCCGGGTCAGACCCACAGGTGTCTGCGGGGCCTTGGGTGGTTCCCACGGGGGTCTGGGGAACTCACGAGTGCTCACTATGGGTCCGCGTGCCCCCACGGATGTGGGACCACCGCTTCATCCCCGCAGACTACGGGTCTGCGGTGCCCCCACAGATGTGAGGCCACCGCTTCATCCCTGCAGGTGTCACTTGTGGAACCACCAGCCTGATACCTGTGAGATACCCGAGGAGACCGCAGGTGGTCTCCAGAGGTCTCACGCAGAACCAAGAAACCAACCCTGAATGTAAAAAAATTAAACCTGGCCTATACATTCAATACATACACCCCCCCCCCCCAACACCTACAGTCCAATAATGTGCAAAATAACTATTATCCAGATAGGGATAATAGATTATTTGCCCATTATTAAACACATTAACTAGCATATTAAAATAAATAAAGTACTACTGACCTCATCAATAAGAAGCCCCTGTCGCCAGCAACATCCTTGTCTTTCGTTGCCCACAAAATACATAGCCAATACATTGCAATTACATTCAGATAGCAATTAACCCCTTAAACACCTTATCGGATAATAACCGCAAAGGTAATTAAGGGGTTAAGCCACTGGCCCGATACCCACTCTTCACCCATTCATTTGTACAATGGCTTCATCATGCAAATATATATATAGGGGGGGGTTATTTCCTGCACTTTATATTTTCCCACCTCCAGACATGACATGCAAAAACAGAAATATAAATAAATGAATATACAGGCGTTCCCAGCATTAAAAAATGAACCAATGAGACAATCCTTTTATTTATTATTTTTGTCGAAAAAAAAAAAAATTTCTATAACTTTTGAAAATACAGTACAGCCAGTACAATCAAACAGCAAAGTCCTTCCCAAATGGGTGGCCTTCCATGGACGAGCCCTTTATATGCCTCCAAAAGGCCATTGTGGTGTCTTCACGGTTTGTCATTAACATGATCGTTTACAACAAAATAATGCTGGACTTCCTCAAAATAGTTTTTCTTAAATTTTCGGCAGAGCCTCTTGATTTTATTCCCTTTATAATTACGTTGTGGGTTCACCCGCTGTACATCTCAAAAAATGAAATGGTGTTTAAAGATGGACAGGGCATATTTCTGGGCTACACCACCATTTCCGATTGTATTTCTCCCGGACTTGCAGGGGCAGATCGTTCAAGATGTCTGGCACATTAAATGGAAGGGGTTGTGCTTCTGCAGCGGGCGAGGGTAGGTGGTCTGGAAGGATGTTTCCCTCCTGTGACATGGCCTTATCGAGGTTGTCATCTATCCTGTTCAAGGGCACACCAGGTACACGTATTCTGCAGACAGAGGGGGTGAGGGCGTTGAGTGTGCCAAACATGCTCTGCGTCGGACATACAGGTAAGGGGCAGGACTCCAAGTCAAAGATATTAGAACCCCACGATGTTCCTTCATCTTCTCCCTACGGTATCCATATTCAACATGGTCTCCAAAGAAGATCAATGTTTTGCACCGTAGAGTTGTCGGGATATCGATACATCTTAAACATTTTCAGCATGCGGGGCGAAACGGCTGGTCTGGTGAGAGGAGGTTGCCGTTGACAATCTGCGTGGTGGGTGCAGGAGCAAGTGAACTGTGGGTTCCCAGGAGAGCAGCATCGGGGGGTGGTGTTGCGGAGCAGGTGACCTGGTGTCCCAGGAGAGCACGTCTTGGATGGGTGCAGGAGCAAGTGACTGGGGTTCCCAGGAGAGCAGCGTCGTGTGATGGGTGTAGGAGCAGGTGACCTGGGGGTTCCCAGGAGAGCCAGATCTTGGATGGGTGCAGGAGACAAGTGAGCTGGGGGTTCCCAGGAAAGCAGCGTTGGATGGGTGTGCAGGGCAGGTGACCTGGGGGTTCCAAGAGAGCAGCGTGTGGATGGGTGCAGGAGCAGGTGACCTGGGGTTCAGGAGAGCAGCGTCGTGGATTGGTGGCTTCCAAATGTTTTGCTTTCTATGCACACCAGTGAATTCTTCTTGACATAATAAGGCCCAGGGTTCGCAGCTTTGAGTCTTCGGAATGTTTTCTTTAGTCTCCTTTGCCTTTGCTTTGGCTTAGAAACAGCTTCCGCCTTTGCTTTGTCGTGGTTGGCCTGGCAGAAGCAAACAGATGGAATAATGCACAAGCAGTATCTGGACAAGGGCAAGTTCAGATAGAGATCAGCGTTGTGGGGGTATGCAATTGTGTCACTTTATACACTGTGTCCCTATTTGAATTTTTTTCCGCGGGATGAGACACGAGCTGCAGGTGTTAAAAGTGGGTGTACTGTGTACTAAACAACTGTCGAGTGAGGTTAAGACCCATTAAAGTTTAAATACACCATCCATTTGTTGATCCAATGCACATTGAATACACATCGACTACACATCGAATGTACATTCTTGTGCTTGTATTTTTTTTCTAAACGCAGCGATGCCGCACAGAAAAGAATTTCAAAGGATTCAGCATGAGAATACAGGATATGTAAAGAGAGGACACCGAATTTCACAGATACCACAATGGTTAAATACTTGGGCCTTGTTTTAGCAGCAACAGCACTGTTAGCTATTTATGCCACATTGTAAGGCCAAAAGTGCAAGCGGCCCCCCCAAGTCACTACCAACTAGTATTTTTGTTTTCTTTTAACTGTACAGATTGTATGAATTACACTTTTACTGATGGAATGCATTGTCAGGCCTGCACAACTCCAGTCCTCGAGGGCTGCAAACGGGCCAAGTTTTCAGGATATCCTAACTCAGCAAAGCTGCTCAATTAGGGCTCAGTCAGCTGTGCTGAAGTAGGATATACTAAAAACCTGGCCTGTTTGCAGCCCTTGAGATGGAGTTGTGCAGGCCTGCAATACGTGTTTTAACAGTTACCTTTTCCTTGCAATTATTGTCCTCTACCGCAGCGGTGCATCAACTGGGGCCAGTTGGTGAGCCCCCTTGGGGGGCGAGAGCTGCGTGCAGCGAAACCTGGGGGCGGGCAAGCTGTGCACAGGGTGGACAAGCTCCGTGCTGCTGCTTCTCTGTGACTTGCTGCTGGGGCGGGCTTTTCTGTGCTGTCTGCTTCTTTCTCTGTGCTGCAGGGGCGGGCTTATTTCTGACACACAGACTTCCCCTCCTCCTTATGTCGGTTTCCCCACCGGAGCATGCTTAGTACTCCCAGGTGAAAGTGTGATATGAGTAGTGTTGTGTGTGTGTGTTTGTGATTGAGTAGGGTGGTGTGATTGTGTTGGTGTGTGTTTGTGATTGAGTTTGTGTGGTTGTGTGTGTGTGTTTCCCAGTAGGTGTGTGATTGTGTGTATCTGTGTTGGTTGTGATTGTGTTGTCTGTTGATTGTGAGTTGGGGTGTGTCTGTGTGTTGTGATTGAATGTTGTGTGTGGTGTTGTGGATTTAGTTGGTGTGTTGTGTGTGCATGTTGCCAGTGTTGTTGTGATTGTGTGCTTGTGTGTTGCTGTGTTGGATTGTGGTGGAGTGTTTGATTGTGTGTGTGTTGTCTCTGTCGGTTGTGAGTTGAGTGTGTTGTGTGTGTGTTGTGATTGAGTATGTGCTCTGTGTCTGTGTGTGTGATTGTGTGTGGGGGGGGGCTTCACAGGTACGGGGGAGGAGCACCCAGCGCGCGTGATGTAAAACGCCCCTCTTCAGGTGTCGCCCCTGCAATAGCGCTGTGTTTCCTTCTCTCCTTCACTGGGAACCTGCTTTGCTGCGATCCTCTGCAAGTGAAAGGGTAGGCTGCCACTATTCAATATACTATAATGTAAAGAAATAAAAAAAAAATTAAAACACAACTTGATAAACGGAATAAATAATAAACTATAGGTCGGGAGTTTGGATGACACTGGGACAGCAAGCCAAAGAGCAGGGAGAGAAAAAGCAAATGGGGAAGGAAAAAAGGGACGGGAAGGGAAATAAAGGAGGGGGGAGGAGAGGAAGGGAGGTGTAGCAAAGAGGTGGATGAATGCTGCCCCCCCACCAAAGTATTGCTTTTGTGGCACGTATGCTCATCAAGATTGCGTTTGGGAGGACAAATAAAATTGACTGAAGCGCGCTCAGCAGCAGTCAATACACACACACGAACACACACAAACACACACAAAAATAGCCCCGATCCACGCTTGCAAAATTATCCAGTACTCCTGTGCTCATGCTGGAGAGTTGGTGATCTCACCGCACTCAGCAGCAGCGAGGACGCAGCCTAATTTTGCAAGCGCGAGCTGTTGAAATATGTAAGTATTAGACATATTTGTATTTACATTGTATACGTTTAATAAAGGTTTTTTTTTCCATGTGATTTTGATACATCTGCAGGGGGGGCCCGAGAAATTTCATGGATGAAAAGGGGGCTCGGCATAAAATGTTGCTCACCCCCTGCTATATGTATGACTAATAACGTCATGTATGTTGTTTTTAATATTGATCAAGATTTACATTCTTAAAATCAATAAATTTTAATTTCGACTGTACAGTAAGTATCTCAATACACACCCATGACACCCATTGTATTTCAAGTAAGTTGCACTTCCCCCCTTAATATCACTCATTCATTATTACTCACCCCCGCTCTCCTCTCCCTCCATCAAGTCAATTACCCCAAATAATATATATATATTAAAATTGTGTGGGTATATAATAATATATATATATACAGTGGTTGACAATCACCAAAATTCATACTCGCCACACAAAAAAATCTACTCGCCACCTAGTACCAAACGTGTGCTGCTTGGGCCAATATTTACTCGCCGGGGGTTAAATCCACTCGCCGGGGCGAGCAAATGATAGGTTTGTCGAACACTGTTATATGTATAAATAGAATATATATATATATTATATATAATATATATATAATATATATATCTATAGTGTGTGTGTGTGTGTGTTATATATTATATATATATATATATATATATATATTATATATATATATATATATATATATATATATAGATATATGTAGAGAAGATGACCTAGGCGCAAATGAGCCAGGAAAGAAAACAAAGAGAAAACAAAGAGAAAAATATCCTAGGGCAGTATGTCTGTAACTTTCAGAGTCAAGGTGGTAAGGTATACACTTACACTTATCAGCCAAATATAAGCCTTTAATCCACCACTGAGATTCAGGAACACTGCTACTGGTATTTTCTTTGCTGTTGCATGGGTCTCAGACTACTCCCAGTATGCTGCTTGCTTCAGGGGTCACCTTTTCATCTGCAGCTGTCGTGTCTCCTTATATGGGATAGGCTCACCGGGAGGGGGGGGGGGGGGGAAAGGGGACAATGC
>WSYH01008944.1:0-24593 GCA_036426205.1 Ascaphus truei | reverse complement strand
TATATAAATATATATATTAACTGTAGTCTAACTGTATCACTTAAAAACCTCACTTTCTCCCTCACCTGCTCTTCTAATCACATGCACAGGTACTTAGAGCAGAGAGGTTTTGCATTTCACTCTCTCTCCTTGGAGCCTGGGGGCTGGGGGTGTCGCTGCTCCCCTGCATCCAGTATCGGGGTTGACGGCCCCTCCACGTATCACAGTACCAGAGGATTTGCCTGGACTCCACGAACAGATAAGACAAAACAAATGGTTACTGCTGTTGCTAAAAGACTGTGCTGTATCTTGTGACCCTAAATGAGAGAGCATTGTTTTAAGCTGGGGAACCAGTTTAGTTGGCCAGCAGCTGTTAGAGAGACTGATCCTGATGTGTAGTTAGATCCCTGAAAGGGATAGGATTTTGCTTATATGATTTTGGTTTTATTTCTTGAAATAACAGTGTGGGAAATATGGTAACACTGAAATATGTGAACTGCTGAATGAAAGTATCTGAGTACCTCTAACCTTCACATGTTAAAGCTGCAGTACCTTACTTGGATGAAAATAAAGCAGGCAGAAGCCTGAGTTAAGCAGCATAATACTTTGCATGATCCTGTTTGTTGTATAATTAACCCTAGAAGACTGTGTCGGGAAGAACCCAGACAGACGTCAGCACTACAAAAGAGGGGCGTTTGTCACAGCCCATAATACAAATTATCTTTAACTGTGCATGCAATGTCTTGTATATAATGTATACCCTGCTCATTATGTAACTGTATTTGTAAACATGTATTATTTGTCTTAACTCTGTGCCCAGGTAACTCTCAATGTATTACTTCCTGGTAAAATATTTTATAAATAAATGAATAAATAAATAGACCCCTATGTCTCATAAGGGGAAAAATAAATTCCTTCCTGACTCCACTAATGGCAAATAGTAAGGGAGCCCCTGCTACTGCCACAGTGATATTGTGAGCGGTGCTTCTGGGTGGTAACGTGGATAATGTAGGGAGAAAAGTGACCCAAATATAGCACTCAAGTGCTATATTTGGGTCACTTTTCTCCCTACATTATCCACTAATGGCAATCAGATTTCTCCCTGGATCAACATCCTTCCCATATTTCCTTATTTGGTATATCCCTGTATACATTTCCTTTCTAAAAATATGTCTAACCTGTTCTTAACGATACAGTATCTATTGTATCTGCCATCAGAGTGTTCATAGTTAGTAAATTCCACATGTTACTGCCCTTACTGTAAATAATCCTTTCTCTTGTTGCTGGTGAATGTTCCTTTCCTCCAATCTCAAGGGGTTACCCCATGTTCATGCTATGTCTTGTATATAATGTATACCCTGTTCACTTATGTAACTGTATTTGTAAAAATGTATTATTTGTCATCTTTACTCTATGCCCAGGACATACTTGAAAACTAGAGGTAACTCTCAATGCATTACTTCTTGGTGAAACATTTTATAAATAAATAAATGTTGTTTGTACTGTCCTATGGATAAATCATTCACTAAAAAGTTCCTTTTATTGACCATGAATATATTTGTAAATACAGATTAAAGCATTTTTTGGGCAGGAAATGTTGTCATCATTTACTTTCTGCGTGGGCGCCACGAGGTGCGGCATGAGCACTTTGTTGTCTGCACCTCGTCCGCGGTCAGACGGAATTATTTGTGCCATTATTTATGCTGTTACAGTTGAGTGCATGGCCGGTCGGTGGTGCACTGAATATCTTAGCCTCTGAATGCTACAATTCAGTTCAGTTGAATAGTAACCTTGCAGGTATTTGAACACAAGATAAAATGTACACATCTCTTTGTTTAATGACCTTGTGCATCTATAATCTTGCCGTTTCACACTTTATTAAAAAAAAACACTGTACATTAACCAACTGTATGTATGTATATCTTTATTTATATAGTGCCAACAGTGTACGCAGCATTTCTCCCTGCCCTGGAGATCTTACAATCTAAATTATAAATTGAGAGACTTAAAGAGACAGCAGGTCAAAGAATAAGTGCAGTAGATGGCAGTGCTTGGCCACAATGGTTGTTAGGAGTGACTGAGTGTGGGACGTTAGCCATGAGTCCAGGATATTGGGATTCTTCTTTTGCGACATGAGTTTTAAAGTTAGTCGGTATTAACTTAGATGGGTTACCACCATAAGAAAGGAAAGAGGTGGCAGGGAGGCGTGGGTGAGAGCAGGTGTATATGACTTGTTCCAAGATTAGGAGTGACATCCCCAGCAGCAAGAAGGAGGAGTAGAGAGAGAGGACATGAAGAGAGGATTTGTGGGCATGCTTTTAAATTGAGGGTTTAGAAGTTGTTGGGAAAGAGGTGTGTAAATAGTTGTGCAGTGTATCGGAACATGCATTATTGGAGGCGGGGAGAGATGAATAAATGTGGATAAAAGGAGGGGAGTGGGGAAGAGAACAGAAAACGTTACAAAGCAGGGAGAAAACAGCATACATTAAAAGCAATGGGGAGGGCTGTCTCACATTTTAATCCGGTCTGTAACTGTTACATACACCTATAATATACATTATCTTTAACTGTGCATGCAATGTTTTGTATTTAATGTAAACCCTGTTCACTTATGTAACGATGTATTTGTAACCATGTATTATTTGTCATCATAACTCTATACTCAGGACATACTTGAAAACTAGAGGTAACTCTCAATGTATTACTTCTTGGTAAAACAGGACATAGGGTGATACTACAAGTGGAGGAGAGTGTGCTGAAGCAGAGGTACTGTAGAGGACTGACAAAGACGTTTGGATTCTCTTGATCCGGTGACCTGTTGGACGGCCGCCATAAGGTTCTTCTGGGAGAATAAGTTATTTTTGTACTATCCACTACTCCATGACCCAGGGTGGTCCCCCTGCCTACACTTGTAATCTGCTTGTGAGTGTTAGGCTGAGTTTATAGTGGAGAGTGGCTATGCTCTCCAGCGCTGATGCTTGCTGATGTTGCTGATGCTCACCACTCGCTTTACCAAGTGGCTGCTTTTCATGTTCTTGCCCCTCAGACAGAGCGTGTGCTCTGGTAGGCGGGGCTTGTGGGGCGGAGGCGGGGCGGGAGGCGGGACAGGGATCTGTGTGATGTATATGTATGTATGTATGTATATATATATGTATGATATATATAAGATATATAGATATATATAGATATATAGATACATCCAAAATATATATCACTAGCTGATATACCCGGGGTTGCCCGGGATGTAAATCCGTAATAGGTAGTATTGTGAAGGATAAAATATGGAGATCATATCTCTATGCTTTATAGAAACCACTCGTCTCCATATTTATCTGTTTGCTGTGCTTTTTTACTAATACTGTTTTCTATCCGAGGTGACTGTGAAATTCCGCTTGCACAGACTCTCGCCCACACAATAAGGAAGTAGCAAAGTGACCTAAAGCCGACTGATCACAGAGAAAACGAAACATAACTTCAGAAAGCAAGGACACACGGCATTCCTGTGAAACTTGCATCAGCCGACAAGACCCCCGCCCCCATCGTGCCTTTTTTCTACTAACTAATGTAATAATTGGATAAGCTTTGCCGCATAATAGGTGTGGCATTGAATGATTGGCTAGTGTTAGCCTACTTTGATATAAATAGATTGTAATACAAAAACTCGGCAGTCTTGTCTTGACTACTTGTCTGAGGAAACTAATACGTGACTCTGTGTCATTATTGGGATCCAGGGTGCGCACCCAGACTCCAAGTTACATAATTTGGAGCCCACATCTGAGCAGTAGAGACCCTCGATTGAAGGGACCTTAACAGTATTATGTATAAATAAGGGAACAATAGGTTGACTATTTGGTGGAAAGGTTGTATAATAATGTTGAAAAGAAACATGGAAGAAAATGTAATACGATGTTGTTTAAAAATGGTTTGTTGTAAACACACCACAGTACAATGCATATTTTGGTGACATAAATGATGTAAAATGTGAGGTGTGTCCCGCTAGGTTGTGAGTGGGTGTGAGGCGGCGGGTGGGTGTTCAGTACGGGTGGCGGGTGGGTAGTGAGTGCTGGCTGTGGGTGGGGTTCCCGCTAGGGTGTGAGCGGGTGTGAGGCAGCGGGTGTCTGCTGAGGGCAGGCGGCGGCTTGTCAGTGATGTTGTTGCATAGGGGTGGGAGGCGGCAGGCATGTGTCGAGTGTGTCGGGTGGGTGAGAGGTGGCGGGTGTGTGTCGAGTGGGTGTCTGTTGAGTGTGGGTGGCGGCTGTGGGGCGCAAGGTGTGAGGCGGTGGATGGGTGAAAGGCAGAGGCGGGAGATGGGAGATGGCGTGAGTGGAAGGCTGTGTGTGTGTCTGTCACTGTGTGTGTGTCTGTCACTATGTGTGTGTCTGTCACTGTGTGTGTGTGTCTGTCACTGTATGTGTGTCTGTCACTGTGTGTGTCTGTCAGTGTGTGTTGGGGGGGTCAAAAATGGAGGTGGGGGGATCAAAAACGGAGGTGGGAGGGTCAAAAACGGAGGTGGGGGGGGAAGCAGGGGGTCTCCGGACCTAAAACCAAAGGGGTTCAGCTCCGGAGACCCACTGCACATACAGTGTAAGCTCCATGGGGCAGGGACCTGTGTCTGCAAATTGTCTCTGTAAAGCCCTAAGTAAAACTAGCAGCGCTATACAAGAACATGCTATTATTATTATTATTATTATTATCTGCCTTTCCCTCATGTGTAGAGAAACTCACGCCCACCCACCCCTGTCCATCTCCTCTGAAATACAAATTCCAGTTCAATGCATAGCCTGTGCATTCCATAAACACGCATGTGCATAAACAGAGCATACACACACACCTATTATTAGCCTGTATTTCTGCAAACATAGGAAGTATAGGAAAAGTGACATGTAAAATGTACTACTTTTTTTTTTATATATTTTAATCGGAGTGGGTACATAGAGACATAAAGTACTGTATACTGACCATTATTCATTTTTTATACTATGGGATCTTCCCTGAAATAACAACATTGTAACTGAATGGATAAATACATTATATATATATATATATATATATATATATATATATATATATATATACACAGTGGCGGCCACCATTATCCTCCTGCGGCCGCCACCGCGGGAATTTAAAAAATGCGGAGGCGTGCGGCTTTTTTCCGTCAGGTTTTCAATGATAAGCACCATTAGCGCTTATCTGATGATGCGGCCGCCGCGCGGGAAACTCCGGAGGAAACGGAGAAAAACCCCGCATTTATCCGGGCAAGTAAGAGGATAAAGGCGGCCACAGCAGTATATATATATATATAACACACACAAATAGTAGCGCTTTAGAAGGTGATAAAATAAAAAATTGTGCAATGTTAAAATAATAACAAAATAAATTAGTTGTGATAACAAATAATCCCTACTAAATAAATAATAAATAACCACTGTGATAAATGAAAAGACTAATGTCTTAAATCCAAAAGGATAAAATCCAAATAGTTCCACTCGGTGAACTTCAAGAGAGGTGAAAATTGCAGCAAACAGATCCTTAGAGTACTTTGCAGCTTCAAAGAAAGTGGTATAGCCTCCCCCTGTAGAATCTAATAACAAAAAACAAAGAGAAGCGCAGGCTCCATAGCATATAACTGTGTAAAATTTATGCAGATTTATTAAAACAAGCAGTCCCAAAGAATTGCACTTACAGGATAATAAAATAACACATTCATGGGAGAGAAATCTCTAAAGGGAGTCATCAGCGGGAGTAGAGGTCCCGAATATACAGGGTGCACCTGATCAAATGGTATCCGTATGCAGCTCCTACCATGAGCTGGCGTCACCCCTCACCGTCACGCAATGCCTCTGTGTTTTCCTATTGCTTCTATCAGTTACCGGCAAGGAAGGAATCAGCTGGCTGGACTGCTGAGTGAGTGGATAGACCAGGGGCACCTCGTGCAAACACCTGTGCGTGATGATGTCACCACGTCCCTACGTGTTTTGTCACTCCTTTTCCCCTGATAAAGTCACGTGGCATGACGAAACGCGTAGGAATGTGGTGATATACAGAGTGTGTGTGTGTGTGTGTGTGTGTGTGTGTTTGTGTTTGTACACCTTAAGAGAGAGAATCTCACAATAGCACTCTAGTATACCAAAAAAGATAAACAATTTTATTGTAACATCTCATACATTTAAAAAAAAAAAGTCTCCAGTGCCCTCACATAGCATAACAATCCCTGAGTGGTGCTAATATATATTATACAGGACAAAAGATTTGCAGCACTCTCTGGTAAGTTTCCAATGCAAAAAAAGGTTTATTGCATCAATCTAACATCAGGGGTGAAGTACAGGAATAAATGGAGCAACTTTTCGGACCTCCCGGTCCTTTGTCAACACCAAGCGAGGGCGTTGGTATGTTAACCCAGGGGAAAGTGTAACAGGGTATGTCCCATATTACCTTTCTTTTCCCCCTGTTATCTCTCTTTTGTAAGTCCTGTTAGCTACAGGCAGTAACAGGTTAAATTTATGGGCTCTTGACCCCCCTTATGCACCTCTTGTGAGTGATGAAAGTAAGGTGGTGACTCATGGCCTGTGTAAGCCTATCATGGGTAAGTACAGTCTATGAGCCCGCCCCTTCTTAAGTCTTCCAAGTGGGTGTAGAAAAGTTAGTCAGTCTGCTTCCTGCTCCAGTGAAGAGAGGAAGGGAGAGCTATGAGTCTCTCCCATGGCAGGATCAGCATGCTCACCACAGTCTTTGGACTGAGGGAACATCAGGCTCAGCCACAGAGACCTGTAAGACCAGGGCCTTCACCATCTAGAGTTCTGGGACCTCTAAGACTCTGCACCACTGTAGGGAGAACTGCAGTGGATGCCTGCTATGTATGCCAATAAAGACCTTTGTTCTACTATACACTCCTCTCTGAGTATCAGTCCTTGGACAGGAGGGAGAAGAATGCAGTAGAGGGGACTGATTTCTGGACAACCTGGAACCCACTGTGGTTGGATGCACTGTGCACCAGAGAAAGAACTGCAGATCAAGATCCTAAGCCTCTCCTGGTCTCCATTACAATGCAGACAGCTCAGATCTCCAGATCCAAGCAGATATCGTGCCACAGGTAGCATAGGCTATGTAATCTCCCATGTGGGGGGGGGGACAGTGCTACATTTGGAGGCGCTGCTGAGATGCAGGACAGGCTTTTTAGTGTTACCTGAGCAGATGCCATACAGGGCGAGCTCTCAGAGAAGTGAGACTCAGTGTAGACGGAGCAAGTACAGGAAGGAGGGTATCTAGGGGTAGTCAGGGGGAGAGTTACCTCGCAAAAATGCCTAGATGTCCCCACAGGGTGAAAAGTCTGGAGACATATGGCTATTGCTCTAAGTCGCCATAAGGCGGGTAGTTGGGATGTCTAGGGGTTGGCCTGGTTAACGCTGTTAAGAGGGACCCCTAGATAGGATCTGCGATGCTGGCAGCCAAAATGGGCGATGTAAGAGTATTGTATGGAGAGGAACCCAGAGTACTTCTAGCCAGTAACCAGATCATAGAGCCACAGGGTATTTGCACTGTGCTGTAATTGTCTGCAGTGTATAAATGGAGTTTTGCCTAGCTGAGGGATATTGCTATGTCAGACTATCTGCAGCCTCAGTAAAAGTACATGTAAACAGGGTCTCAAGATGGTGTCCACCGTGTGGTGTCATGTGCATGAGTGCAAAATGGTGCTCCCTACAAGAAACAGAACCGCATGGGCTTGCAAAAGTCAATTTGCAAAAAGGTTTGCAAATAGTTGCATCCTTTTGGCGCCAAACGCTGGCACCGCCCACCAAAGTGACTGGCTCATGTCATCCTGAAAGTTAACAGCCCCACCTCTGAGATTCACCTAGGGAAGGAGCTATGTGTGTCACAAACAATCGGCGCTGATGTCCCTGCTGGGAGGAGTTTGCTCTGCAGCTCCATGAGCTCATTCATCACTGAGCTTAGCAAGAGTATCTCTATCAAGCTACCTCAACATGGCTGCTGCTATTTAATTACCTGAGTTGTAAGTCTCCAATCATTCCCAGGTGGCTACCTGATGGTGAAGGTTGGAGGGCAGATCCATTTTCGGTGCATATGCACGCACTGTCACCTGCCTGGTGGCCCTGTTGGCCTCGACACACGGTGCCTGCACTGTGGCACCTTCTATCTGCAGCCTGCCAGGCCAGTGCCCTCAGAGGTATGTGTGCCTTCTTGAAGAGCCGTGAACCTGACTGATACAGTCTCCTTCATTTCCTCTGCTGCCATGGAAGCTGTGGGCCTGTGCGCCCTTATCAATGTGGCCGGATGCCCAAGTGGTCCGGTGCCACCAAACAATGACTATCGCGGATCCTGCACTGGGCCCGTGTGCCCTACAATGGCCGGTCCAGTCAATGACGATGGTACCGACGGTCCCAATCTTTGGATCAGTACCTGTCGATGCCAAAGAGTGTGTGTTGACTGCTCCAGAGGTGACGGGTGTGAGTCCCCAGGTGACAGCGGAGCAAAGTAGCTCTACACGCATGGTTGCCCGGGTGACTGGCTCGCCCGGCATCGCGTCCTAGCGGAGGTGTGTCCCCCAAGATGAGGAAGAGGATCTCTACCGGGCGGGACCTGTGGAGAAGAGCCCATAGCCTACCTGCCATGTGGAGAGAAGTTCCAGCCCGATCGCGTTCATCCCCGATACTGCGAAGGTTCTGGAAAGGCCTAGAAGCTCCGCAACTCCAGATGACGCTGGTGCTGCTCGTACGCTGCCTGCGGAGGAACTGAGGGATGTACCCTACCATGTTGTGGGTGAGCCGCCTCGTTCCTATTTTGTTGCAGATCCAGTTGCGGCCTACCTGAATGAGGCGCCGGGTGGGGCTTTGTCTGGTGTACCGCGGGGTGACCAACTTCTGGTTTCATCAGATGTGACGTCATCACCGCCGCTGGACTTGTGCATGCCTAGTGGTATTGCAAGACTGTCCCTCGCTGATGATGTTACCAAGATGGCGCCTGCGGAGCCGGTCGCACCACCGCTGATGACAGCTGCGTGACTGTGGACCTGCGTCTGCTGGATGCCGCCGGTCATGTGAAGCATGGCACAAGAAAAGATCATTGGATCCCAATGCCAACACCAACCCCTGCAGGAATGGGAAGGGGTCATTGTGCCGCTGAACCCAAGCTGATGTCTCCAGTAAGAGGCAAAGGACAGATTTTGGACTTGCTTAAGACCCAGCCACAGGCCCTAGTAGTTAATATCCCATCTCACACTACCCGTGAGGAGGACATTGTGGACTTTGCCCAGGCCCATTTTGCCCTTGCCACTGCTCCATCCTTGACCAGTAGTTCCCACAGGGTGACGTACATAGACCCTGCTGTTACACCGTTTGTACTAAACACATTCCCTAATACAAATACAAATGTGGGGAATTAGTCATGTGGGGGTGGGAGCTGTGAGGAGTTTGAGGGGGAAATTCCAGTGTCTAGCTGCGTTAAGAGACCTAGAAGTAGAGGATCATACCATTTGTTTAGGAGGTCCTCGGGATCTCAGTCCCAAATGTCAAATGCACCTGTGTCATAATCCCTGTCTGTTCCATCAAGTGCATTTTCACCTATGCGTGCCAGACCTGCTAGTGTGGGATCTGAGTCCTTATCCCAGGAAATCCGTAAATGGTGGGACCCCATGTTTCAGGGTAATGCCCCTGAAATCAAGTATACTAGGTTTGTGTTAATTAATGGCCCCATAGTTGACCATTGGTGGGAAGAGGGTGCCTTTTTTCCAGTCAGCGGAGGCTCTAAGTAAGAGAGAGGGAGAAATTAATTTACCTAAGGGCAACTCTATTTTGAGCCAAAAGGTGAACCCTAAGGATCCAGGATTCTGGGTACTACCCGGCCAGGGAGCTGGTCGGAAGATTCTAAAGTTAAGCAGGGCTGATCGGGCCATAAGAAATAGGTACCGGCAGTGCCACGGTTATAATTTTCCTTATGTCCCTGAGCCTATAATGCAGGAGATAGAGGATCACAGGCATGAGTGGCTTAAACTAGCAGTCACGGATTATCTCCAAGCCTAGACCAGTTAGGCTGAGTCCCCAGTCTTCACTGTGGCACGCGTGCCCGGCGGGGGGGCGGCACGTGCACAGCGCTGCACCGCGATAGGCGGTCTGAGGGGAGAGGGAAGGTTTGTGACGGGAGGGGTTGTGCCTGTAGGTTTGCGGGGCGTGGCCATGACGTCCCGCGGCTGGTTCGCCCTTATTGGCTGAACCGCCGGCAGGGGCATGGCCACGCCTCCGTCGCGGATGCTAATTTCAAATTCCCCTGCCTCCCTGAAAACCTATCGCGCACCGCTGGGGAAAGGTGCGCGACAAGGTAGGGACTGGGACCGGCCGGACTGGGGGGGGGCGGGGCTTGATAGCACAGCGCACACCGAGCCGTGCGCTGTAGAAGTAACTGGGGCCACCCCCTTATTGGGAATTCATAACTGAATCCAATATTTGTGCAATTATGAGAGAATGGCTCATAGGGACGTGTATATATATGGTCAGAATGGAAGTTCGCCAACAAGCAGGTGCCCCTAAGATATACTTTGTTTGGGTGGAGGATTTTGAGGGACGTCGTGTCCAGATGCCGGATTCTAGGTATTATAAATAGTTCCACACTCTGTCAGGTTAAGTTTAACTGTATTTCATCGCTGTAGTCAGTGGGTGATATGGGTTTTGTAATTTATTATCTGTATGGTACATGTACAAATTTTGTGTTATTTTGCAGTTTCAAGAATGACGGATGGTGCACCAAAATTTGAACCCCAAGCGAAGCGCTGATATCTTCACCGAGGGGAGAGTGTAACTGGGTATGCCACCAAGGCCTGTAAGACCAGGGCCTTCACCATCTACAGGTCTGAGACCTCAAGACCCTGCACCACTGTAGGGAGAACTGCAGTGGATGCCTGCTATGTATGCCAATAAAGACCCTTGTTCTACTATACACTCCTGTTGGAGTATGAGTCCTTGGGCAGGAGGGAGAAGAATGCAGTAGGGGGCCTGATTTCTGTACAACCTCGAACCCACTGTGGCTGGAGGCGCTGAGCACCAGAGAAATAAAAGCTAGAGAAGCATTGTGAGACGCTGCGGGGTGACGCCGGCTGGTGGCAGCACCTGCATGCGGTAACTGCTGATTAGATTCACCCTATGTATCCTGGACTCCTCTACCCCTGTTGATGACCCCCAATAGATATTTGTCTCCCATGTGTGTGTTCTATTAGAATCCTGTGTGCAACTCATTGGGACTGCTGGGTTTATTAAAAATACCTTTATTTTTAAACAGTTACATGATATGGAGCTTGCGCTTCTTTTTGTCTTTTGTTTTTTGGTTTATCAGTGGGTGGCTATACCACTTCCTCGAAGCTGCAAAGTGCTCAATCAGATCTGTTTGTTTGAAACATTACCTCTCTGAAAATTCATCATTGGAACTATTTGGACCTTACATCTTTCCTGGTTTTCACAGATTTTCACATTATAAATTTAAGGTTTATATAATTAAGTTTATAGTTAATAAATGTATGTATTGCACTTTAATCTTATTTTATATTATACACTTTTTTGTCATCACTAATTTAGTATTGCAGTTAATTCACCTTTATTCTATCTTAAGTGCTACATTTTGTGATTGATTGGTTTTGGGAAGGTCTATTATTCAATATTTTTCATTTGAAAGTTGCCATCATAGAACATACCACTCCATGATGCGTACAGTGCCCAGCACATGCCCCTTTTGCCGGAGCAAATAGTGTTCTAATAAAGCACTCATTAATGCTTACGTTTTGTCGAATAGAATTCCTCCATCCTTTTTGGTTTGGTGTTTTTGCACAGAATGGGAGCTTGTTAATGATATACTGATAGATCTCAGATAGAGACGCACTCTTATCTGTCCTTTCTTGAATTGGAAAATATATCATATTGGCATAACAACAATATATGAGAACAAAAAGGGATGATAAAGAAATCATCCCAAGGTTCCTGTTTACTGCACTCTGTCTAATCACAAGGATACTCGTACGACTCAATAGTCCAATAATAAGAATGTCTTATAAATTATATAGGTGAGCAGTAGTAAATGCTCCCAACATAGTAGGACAGAAATATACTAATAAAAGCCAATTGGCCAAAAATAATGAATGTTTATTACATTGATAACGACGAAATTGTGATATTTATATACAGTGCTTTAAAATAAATATATCCCATAAAAAGTAGGTGGCTAATCACTCTTAATTGTATTTTGAAATATAACAACCACAATGGTAGTTATAATTAACCCATGATCGGTTGGGTCTTGTAATGGCTTAGTATACATAAGATCCTAATAGCACTTGTGTGGAATCATATATTCGTGCTTGTGTTCTTAATGATAGTAACCCTCCACCTATCAATTGTGGATATATTTATTTTAAAGCACTGTATATAAATATCACTATTTTGTCGTTATCAATTTAATAAAACTTTATTATTTTTGGCCAATTCGCTTTTATTTATCAAACAAGCGTGTGAAGCCTGCTAACAATGATGAACTAGTGAAAAGGATAAAAAATTACTGGAATTAATTTATAAATGTAGAAACTTGCAACAACTACATCAACCATATTAAAAATGTGTTTCCATTTATCATTGAAAGAAACAAGGTGGAAACAGGGTTGTAACAGCAATCATTCATTATACTGAAAATGATTCTAGAGTGTCAGTTGTAATTACAAAAATGTATGTTTTCCATTCTCTTGTAATGCACCCTTATCTACTTTCTTCGGTTAAGGATCTCACTGCAAGCTGCTTTGTTTACTTTAACGCTAAAGCGCAGCTAATATGGACCAAGTACTCTGAGCAACTATAGGCAGGACTTTGGGAATTACTGTTAATAGTTTATTCTAATTTACCCATTTGGTAAGAAAAGACTGGCTGAGGTAGTATGGTGTAAATGGGCCCGTACTCTATGTTTTATGTAGATGTGTTACTAATCACCCAATTCACATGCAGAGGAATGATTGAGGGGCCTACAGTGGCGACCAACTTTATTCTAACTCGGCTAGCTCCGCGAATTTCAGATTATCCCGGTTATCTGCGGGTTTGTGTCGTTTTCTCCCGGGGTGTATTGCGTTATTTTCGCAGCTGTGATTTAAGCATTTTATTCCCGCTGATAAACATACAAATTAATCGTTCCAGGCGCTTGACGAAAATGTGACGTCATAGGCCTTTAAAAGCCTATGTCATCTCATTTTAAAGCCAGACGCCGAGGAGGAAGGACCTCCAGAGAAGAAAGAAGACCAGGGCGTGGCCGAAGATGGAAAGAAGACCCCGCCCGGAAGAAGATAGAAGAAAGAATAATACAGATGAAGATGAAGATGGATTACAATTAGAAGACCCGTGGATTGATTTGGATTTTTAGTTTAATGTTTATTTTTTGTATGGTTTATTATTTTATGGGTTCCTGTGCCTGGTGAATTGGTTCGTGAGTAAGGTGCGCAACGGGAGTCGGTGGGGCCAAGTAATGGTAAGTGAACAAAAGAAATGTATTTTATTTAACTTGTTAATTTTTTTAAAGCTTTTTTAACATGTGTATTTTTTTTTTGGTATTTCATTTCTTGCAACTGTATGTATGTATGTATATATGTCTAGAGAGATATATACATACAGGGTAAGAAATTATGTTGTTTTAAAAGCTTTCTTTCATGTGTTTTAAAATAATTTGTCTATGCTGCTATGCTTTATTGTGTGTTTAAAGTATTTTAAAATTAGATAGATGTAATTGTTGATATTGTATTGTGTGCTTGTGTTCAGGGTTAGCCTTGGTTTTAAAGTTTGTATTCTGGTTGGTACTTATATTTTTTCACATGTTAAATTGTTCTGCTCCAGGCGTGAATTAGTTCATTGTTTCATTGTTCGGGATGGACTGTCAATTGTTTAGGGATGTAAATAATGATTGCTAATTGATTTTTGTTTACTTGATTGGTTAAAATAGTTGACTTGTTTGGAGGTACTGTGTTTGTATTGGCTTGCAATGATATTGTTCACATTCATTTGCAGAATGTATATAGTGCATAGATTTTATGCATCATGTATACAATGTAAATGCAATGTATTGATTGGAATGTGAGGTTTTTCATTGGCATTTGATGATTTAGATTGTAAGATCAGTTAGGATTGTTAAAGGAAATTCATTGTAATGTAGTGTGTCTGTATGGAGAAGTGTTATTTGTAGTACAGTATGGTTTTGATAACATTTATTTGTATATTGGTTCATCATGTGTGTGTATATACTGTATATACGTAGGGCGTGGCTAAAGCAGAGGAGGCACTATTCCCACTGAGAGCTTTATTGCGGATTGAGAGGAACGCAGATCGTGAGAGGCTCAGCGAAACAGAACAGCGGATACATCTCTGGCTACCTTGGTGTGCAGCAGCTAGAAGCAGGCAAGCGAGGCTTCGGTTTCCTGGAGGGACTTCCGTTTTGCGGGACACCAGACCGGGTGAACGTCACTTCCGGTATAAGGAGACCGCGCATGAGAGGACACCATTGCTGGCTCGAACGCTACCACTGGCATATGAGGGCCAATCTCATAACTGCATTTCAAAACCGCTATACTTGTGAGTGGGCATTTGTCTGTTTTTAATGTTCCATAAAATCATTGTTATACTTTAATGTACTAGGTGTGCGCCTGTTTCTTTTTCTTTTTTCTTTCATATATATATATATATGTATATATATATATTAGAAAAAAAGAAGAGGAAAAGCGCCCGATCCTTGTGTAAAATCCAATAACAAAGGTTTATTAACATGAATCACGACGTATGCACACTCACAATTTGTCACTGCATAAAGAGCATTGTATGGTTAAGCCCATGCGCCAACATGAAGCCAAATCGCCGTCTGTTTGCTCCGTCACGTCACTCCTCACTGCTGCTGCTGTCACCTGGTAGACTGTACCTCTGGCAACCCAAAACTGCAGCCTGTGCTTATATTTATATATATTGACAATAAATATAAACACGAACAGTAAAGTGGTAGATAGATATATTTAAAGCACCATCTCGTACACAATATATAAAAGTGCAGAAAAGAGATATTTCACCTTTTACCTTGTTATCTATAAAACATGACCTGGCTGGGGGCCCCCGAGATGACAGTTAAAAAACACTACTCTGGTTTGTCCACTTTATTCCATACGGCCCTTATTCAACATGCTGTGATGCCGCCTTCCATTTACTAAGAAAGAAGTTCCATTCATTTGAGCTTAAATCTTCACAAGCACAGGGAAACAGTTTCACAACATATTACATATGGGCTCAAAAGTGAATAATTAAAGGCAAACAAAATATTATTGCTTCTGATTTTTTGGAATCAATAAATAGAAAGTTAACAACTTTGAGAATACTAAGATAATACAAATTACCTAAAACATTGGAAGGTCAGGACATTTCAATCATGTAATAAAAGTGCTAATATTAATATGATGTAAACCAGGTGTGTTGAATATGACCATGTATTGGAATGTCTTGTGTTTACTGTTCAGCATAATTAGGAATTTAAATATTTTTTACGTTAATTTGATAGTTTACCAATATAGCTCAATTTCAGGGAAAGTTTATTCTATTCCATAGTGGAGAAAAAGTGGGTGAAAAGAGGTTAAAAAGTGATCGGGTTTGGCCAAGTGTACCAAACTAAAGTGACAGCGTTACGCAAAGCTGAAGGCAGACAATTCATTATTTACTGCTTCTAGTCCTAACTTTCACCTTTTTAAATTATATATATATATATATATACATGTAGAGGTATCAGTACCGTGTTAGCCGAGCTTCAATAACCAAAAAATAAATAGATGATACCATTCTGTGGCTAACGAAATGGTTTTATTTGTGCGAGCTTTCGAGATACACTGATCTCTTCTTCCGGCGATGTTACAATGAATGAAGCAAGCAAAGGGTATTCTTAAAAACAGTGTCTCTTGGAATGTTATCTGTGCTTGTCCTTCCCCCGGTGTGGATGAGATTTATGGCTAGAGGTGTTACAGTAAATTGTTCCTGAAAGTAAGTGATGTAAGAGTGTGTGTGTGTACAGTATATCTGTGTGAATATAAATGAATGGAGAGCCCACAGTGTATACAGTGCTTTACAAAAGGGGTGTGTGGAGTGGGAGTTAATATAAATGGTGTGGGTAGGTGTGGAAATGTGAGAGATAGTAGCATAACTAAAAGTGTGTGTGGATACGATGTGGTCCCTATTGGTGTATAGGGATGGAAAAACAAGGAGTATTGGTATGTGTAAGAGACAGCTGTGTGTGCATGTTTCTCATTTGTATGCTCTTGTTGTGTTAAGACAATCCATTTTCTATGTAAAATAGAGACATACAGTAGGTCTATGGGCCTTTGTGCATACGCACCCAACAGAGAACAAGCCTATTATGCAGTAACTATGAACTCTGAATGTCGAAGGTTCTTGGATACAGATTCAGATGCACCATGATGTCATCTTGTAATGGGTCCCAGTGTACAGCACCAGAGAGCTTTTTTGTTGTCAAAAGGAGCTTTTAAACTTGTTTTAGTGATCAAGGTTCAAACATTTGACCACTTAGCTACTAGCATTTTTTCAGTTCCAAATGTATAAATCACCCTCCTTGGTGGGCATACAGTAAATCTTATGTCTTAAGACTCCTAATGCACTTACTTGCCCCCACAAATATGTTCTATACTGCACTTGCTCCTATTGTTCAGTATTCTGTAATTCTTCCATTATTCCATTTACATTGTGAACTCCGTAGGGCAGGGACTCCCTACCTCCTATTGTTTTATATCCCGCTTAATAAACTTGTGAAACTTTGTCTATTATCTCTATGTACTGTATTTTTAATTTTGTAAAGCACTGCATACAGTGGTGGCACTATATAAATAAAAATATACATGTATACATTACATTAACACCTCCCCTCCCTCCCCCCACAAGGGAGATATTCATGCTATGTGTGTATCTGGTGCTGGTTAGCTCAACTGCTGTAGGCCAGGAAGCCTGAATCTCTGCGGATGGTTGTGGGAGTAGCAACGGGGCAGGCTGGTAGTTCCCTGGTACAGCGCTCCCATCCTGTAGGGAGCTGTCAGAGGCAGAGAGTTGTCCCTACAGGAACCCATTTCTTCCAGTAACCATACAGAGACCCGGAACGGTTCACCTTTTGTTTAGCAGGCCAGAACCCGATTCCTTATCTTGCAAAAGAGGCATGGAACATCTTTACTCACATCATGCATACGGTTACTTCCCTGACTAGGCCCCCCAAGGGCTTGAGGCCCTTGATCCTAGGCTCCACCCCCTTACCCCCTGATGGGGTAAGGCAGACACCGCCTCACTCTCTGGGGAGCAGGCTACATCCTGGAATCAACAACACTAAATTTGGGTCAGGAGCCTCTTATATACCTGGGGAGGGATTAATAACTCAGGTTTTAGAGGAGGAACCGGTGTCACACCACACTATGTGCGACCCATAAACATCCCCTTCAGGCATGACGGTCCCAATTACCATCTAGCCTGCACCTGGCTATGGTAACAAATTATCTAGTGTGCCAACGTACTCACAACCTGGCCCATGTGAAAGGTATTTAACCCCAGCACTGCCTGCACTTACAAGGACTTACATGCTAGGGCCAGGGAACACATAGCCAAGGGCACTATGCTACAAATACAAAACCAGCAGTTGCTTATATTTAATTCATCAGCCACTCATAAGATAAAAAATAATATTTTCGTTTTTTCACATATTGTTTAATAATGATCAATTGGTTGCAATTATTGATTAACTTCCTTTTAAAAATGTATATGGAATTTATAATAGATATACATTTTTCTTACGTTTAATTTGGAACTGCAAGGAAGTCCATTTACAACACTCTTATTTATTGTTGATTAATTTTATCACTAATTCACCAACTTGTCACGCAAAATATCAACACTATTAATAACCTATTAAAAAGTAAATTTAAATAATTTCCAATGTACAGTAATGATAAAAAGGTAAAAGTAAATAAAAAGACTGGAATAAGAAAATGGGAAAATTTGATTTTTTATTATGTTTTTTTTTTTAAATCTTACCAGTGAAATGAAACCAATGGACAGCTTGAAGGATATTGTTATTAGTGAAAACTTCGGATGGGAACTTGCACTCCCAAAAAAATCCGGGTTTCGGTTCTAAAAGACAAACAAAACATAACTGGTTTTACTGTTGGTTTTGAAGTTTGAACTTTGAATTTTTTTCAACAGTGTGTGTTTTTTTTTTTAAAGGTCAACTATTTAATATAAAAGTAAAACACAAAAAAATTACTGTGGATAAACTTGGGTATTAGCAACATATACTATAGCTAGTAGTTCAAAATAAAATAGTGATTGTGAGATTTTACCATCATCAGGATTGAAAGGTATCAATAACGGAAGTTATTGGAAAAACAATATATGAAAGGAAATATAAATAACACAAAGCCCAGCACACACTATCTTTAGATAATAGAACAAATGAAAAGGGATAATGCCAAGAAGAAATGTAATGACATTTAATATGTAACACAAACCACCAGTATAAGAACCACACCCACTACATCAAAAATTGATAACATGCAATAATAAAACAGGCAAAAACAAAGGGAATAATGGAGGGGGGAGAGGGCAATGAATAAGGTACAAACAAAGTAGGGTCAAGACAACACATAGGTGGGTACAAACAATGGGGAAGCAGCAGGGGTGCAAGTAATGTTTCGGGGAACACCCCTTCGTCAGGCCCGTTCCCCCTCTCTCCAATGGAACAGAGGGGTACTTCTCTGTCCCCCAGACCCACAATAAAAATATCAAGTCCCACAAAGAGACTGAATAACCCCCATACAAACAGTTCAATAGGGTATTAGTGAACAACCAAAATGGTGAGTATATAGCAAAGTCAGAAGGAGCAGGATAAATGATGTGAGGCAAAAATGCAAACCACAGGCAGTCTAGTGAAACTCGGCAATCCTGCTCCTGTCAGAAGCTGAGGGAATCACATTTTGGTTGTTTACTAATACCCTATTGAACTATTTGTGTGGGGGTTATTCAGTCTCTTTGTGGGACTTGACGTTTTTATTGTGGGTCTGGGGGACAGGGAAGTACCCCTCTGTTCCATTGGAGAGGGGGGGAACGGGCCTGACGAAGGGGTGTTCCCCGAAACGTTACATTGCCCCCCTGCTGCTTCCCCATTGTTTGTACCCACCTATGTGTTGTCTTGACCCTACTGTGTTTGTATCTTATTCACTGCCCTCTCCCCCCTCCATTATTCCCTTTGTTTTTGCCTGTTTTATTACTGCATGTTATCAATTTTTGATGTAGTGGTGTGGTTCTTATACTGGTGGTTTGTGTTACATATTAAATGTCATTACATTTCTTCTTGGCATTATCCCTTTTCATTTGTTCTATTATCTAAAGACAGTGTGTGCTGGGCTTTGTGTTATTTATATTGTATATTGGAGGTATTGGGTATAGTGTGTGCTGTACAGTATATCATTTTTCTGTTCTAATATATGAAAGGAAGATAAAATACATTAGTTTTGCAGTAATGAGTAGCAATTTGACATAAAAAATATTCAATACAAATTAAATGGCCAAATAAAAAAAATGCAAAAAGTAAAACAGAAGTATAAAGGAAGACAATAAAAAAAAACAATTAATAATGTATATCTTTTCTCTTTCTCTCTCTAAAAAAAAGTAAATCTCTCTTGCGGGAGGGGGGTTATAATTGAGAATGCGAGTAAGTATGATTTGTGAAAGTGAATGTTGAATGGGTAAGAAGTGTGTGAGTGAGTGTGTGTGTGTGAGCAATAAGGTGATGAGAGGTCTGAGGAGAAAGGGTGCCCCAATATTTAAAATGTCCTTCAAGGGTGCCCCTTTTAAGAATTTTTTTTGTGAACTACTTGTCACAAGAGACCAGAACTCTTTCACAGGATAAAGAACCAGACAGAACACAGAGATCAAATAGAGGGTATTTATTCAGACTGGAGCCATCAGACACAACACAATATCCCATAACAGAGCTATCCTCACAAACCAGGAGAATACAGGCGGAATGCTAGTTGACTTAAGTTGCCGGCACCACCAAAATGGCTTACCCGGTGAAGCTCCTGTGGGGGTCTGGAATCTCTTGGCAGCAGATCAGGGAAATACAGGTGGAATCCTATGCAAAAACAAAAAGGAAGACAAGCACAACCTTCTTAGAAAATTGCAAAATATATATGTCATGGGAGAGCAGTACTTTTAACACTTTTTAACCACCTAGATCACTATCACTATCACCACTATCAGCTGCATTGAGAATAAACTACCCCAGAGTACATCTGCATTGCCCCAAATGTGGACAGCCTGATGGGGATCCACAAGAGCTGCTCCCTGCAAAGGACCAGCGTTCTAAGGGTTAATATTTGCTTGTACTTTGCGGAACGTCAACCCCACCCACTGGAATGTTAATGAGCCAAGAGGACACATAGAACTTTTTGTTCACAGCTGCATTGAAAATCAACCACCCCAGTTACATCTGCATTGCCCCAAAGGCGGAAAGCCTTTGGCGCAGCCGACAGGCAGCAAAGGGTGTGAGCAGTGGTCACGGGAGACCAATGCTTTTAACACCAAAATACCTGGATCCTTTGATTGAGCAAAGCAAGAGATAAAATAAATTGTAATTTATTTACAGAATGAACATACACAGCTTGATTTACAATTACAACGAAAAATACACTTACTAGTTACGATGTTAAGTCTGGTTACAGGATGGATCTTTCACTTCATGATGATTCTTGTTACATGATGGAACTCCTTCCCCATGGGCTGCAGGGTTTTTTATGCACAAAACAGGCCTATATTTAACCCATGCAGCCAATCTACTCTGTGGGAATAATTCCTTAACCCTATCACTGACTTGCCACTACTTTGCAAACCTGTCAGAGGGGCTTCTCAGTCTGCTCTGGGCATGTGCCAACTTTGCACCTTGGCCACTTAGCACATGAGGCTCGTCCCCTCAACCTTGCGCCGCTCTGTCTTGGCAGAGCAGCCATATGCCAGGGTGGCTTTTAAATTATCTTCCTTGCTAACAAAAGGTTTAACACCTCCATATCGTGGATCGCTGTAACAGGGGACTTATCCCTGTTCAGTAATGTTCCTTTAATCTAGCAGTGTGGTAGTTAATTACTAAACATCACCTGCCTGATTAGATTGTTTACAAAAAGCCTGCCTTTGAGACAGGAAGTGAGAACTCTCCTTTGCTCATGTGTGAGCTGACCTTTGGAGACAGAGCAGTGTTTTTGAGTCTCACAGGAGAGACTGACTAAAAGAACACCCATCTCTGGAGCTGACCGGTCTTGAGCTCTGCACAGCAGAGCTGATTTTCAAGACACAGGGAAAACTAATACACCTGAAGTTGAACCAGGAAGTGAGATTTTCCCTCCAAGAAACAGATAAGACTTTTATTCTTAAGAGACTGCTTATATCTGCTTATTTCATGTTATATGTTTTGGGGCTGCGAGAACTGCTTGACTAAGGGAGATGTGAATTATTGCATAGTGTTTCACTAGAAATACTCCCCAGTGAATGGAAGCTTTATTCCCCCCCTTGTTTGGATGTTTTCCTGATAAAAAGGAAAAGGCACAATAAAGCCTTATTATAATTTCACATTATAAAGCCTCCTAATTGCGTACCTCTGTGAACGTCCATCCACATATGGTGTCCGAGGTGGGACAAGAGGTGTCTTTGTAGTTAAAAAGGACCGGAGAGTTTTATGTGAAATTTTTTGTTATGCTTATTGCCTACAAACAAGTCTGAGAAACTTAAAAAACAAACAAAAACAAAAAAAAACACCTCTCATGCAGCAGAGGCAGAGTTAAAGGGGTACACACCACTGAAACTTACACTGCACTGAAACTTACAAAAACCACAGATGGACTCTTTTCCCCAATCCCAAGAGACTGCTGAAGCAGGTAAACCTTTAATTGCCTATCACAAAGTGTAATACGGTCATTGAAATAGGGATTTTGCCTTCTAGTCATAGTTAGGGTTCAAGAAGTGAGTCAGCCCTTAAAAAAGGGATATGTGTTTGTTGTTTTCAAAAGTTTCGCTGAAGCAGTGAATACAGATGGTGACCCACGAGTGGTACGGATTTTGCAAATAAAGGTTGCCACACCGCATAGGGCTACCAGCTGTGAATGGAGTATATGCAGAAAAGTGTGAAAATTGATACAAGACTGTGCTGAAGCAAGGGATTTTTTAGCAAACAAATGCTGAGTGTAAAATTGCCCTATAAAGGAAAAGGTTTTTCAAAGCCAATTGCTGTGTGTTGAGTCCACTGCAAAGAATGTTTTTTTTTTTTTCTGCAAGTAAAAAAGTATGCCTATTATCTTGGGAGCAAAACAGACACCCAAAGTGTAAAGTGTGAATGCCATAATACCCAAAGAGGAGACTGAAAATTACTGAACTCTGGCAGAAAACCAAATTCTGTTGCTGAAGCGGAGGAATGCACCTAGCAAATAAATGGTGTATAGCAAATAGACTTTTTTTTACCTAGCAACTGCACAATCTTGTATACCTGATAAAAGAAAATGCATGCACAGTACTGCTGATATTGAAAAAAAAAAAAAAATTACCCAAGAAAGAAAAGTCTACAGAGATGCCTGTGAGAGCTACGAAATCTACAAGCAAAATATGCCCATCTGTAGGACTACCACAATTGGGGGTTCTAGCAAATACAGTGGAACAGCTGCAATAGCGCCTCCTGAGGTCAGGAAGAAAATTACACCTGATAGCCTAAAAATGGAGGACAAGATGCAGCGTTCCTGTAATGAACCCTACCCCACGGAAGAGTGGCCCTTCCAGTCCAATAAAGAGGAAGACATCTCTTACGGGTAACCCAAACCGAGTCACACCCACAAGACACCCCAAGAATGGTGGGGGTGCCTGAACTCGGCACGAACAGAAAAGACCGCTCCCTTTGATGACGAATATGATCAGCAGGAGACAGAGCAGGAGCAGTGGATCACCGAATATTTCTGTCAGCTAAAGCAGCTGCAAGAAAAGCCTGGCGTATATAATGAAGCTGCTAAAACTTCAAATGAAGATGGAGACCCCAGTATCCCTGAAGGGACGGAGTCATCAAAATCAAAAAGGAAGAAAAAGAAAAGTGGTTCTTCACTTACCGTGGAAGTAACAGACACGTCCGCAGATCCTGTGGAGAAAAAATGGGACCGAGTTGCCCTGCAGCCTAGAAAAAATGTAGTATTCGTCCCACGGTTAACCGAATATACAGAGGGCCCAAGGCAGAAGTCGCGTACCCCAAAGAAGTGTCTGTCCGGTGCCAACAGTGAGGAACCCTCAACCAACCATCCCAGGGTAGTGGAGCCGGAACCAGTGAGTGACGATCCCTTGACCAGCCCTGAAGACGCCCTGAAAATTGCCAGGCATGACTGTGATCTGCTCTGTGAAGAATTGGAAAGGGAAAAAAATAATAATGCTGAGCTACAGAAGACTGTGCTCGCAATTTACTCTGCGGCCAAGACCGAATTGGAGGATCTCAAGACTGAGCAAGATACCGCAAAGGCTACTATTTCCACCATCGATGTAAAGCAGAGCCAATCTGACAAAATGGTGGCTATGCTAAAGCGGAAGTGTGAGGAGGCACTGAAGCAGATGACAGTCTTCCAGCAAGAGGTTCAAACTCTGCGCATAGAGTTGAATGCCTCACAACAGGAGGTCAACAGTGTCTGGATAGAAGTGGACGTATCTCAGAAAGAGGTTCAGACACTCCGCAGAGCACTGGATGCCTCACATCAGGAGACCAACAGCTGCCGCACAGACCTGGAAATTTCCAGATAAGAACTACACAGTCTCACTGAGGAGCTGGACATTGCTAAAGAAACTATTGGTAATCTTGATACAGATCTCAAAGTCTCTCAGAAGGAGCTTCAGACCCTCAACCTAGAGAAGGAAGTCTCACGCCAGGAGATGGTCATTCTCAAAACAGATGTGTGTAAATGGAAGGAGGACTGCAAAGAAGCCCTGAAGAATACAGAGACTGAAAAAGGAGAAAATTCAAGATTAAAAAGAGAAAACTTAAAACTGAAAGAAGAAAATTTTCAGTTAACAGAAGAAGTCAAGGAAAAGTTTGACGCAGAGCACCGACTGCAGAACCAACTGCAAGGTCTGCGTACACACCTCCAGTATGCTGAGGAGAAGCAGCAAACGCTACAGGAAGAAAAACTGCAGGCTGCTAAAGAGGTACAAGCACTGCAGGAACGTCTGAATACCCAGTACGTCCCCACAGAGCAGTATGAGGAGCTAAAGGCCACGCTGCATGTCTTCAGAGCATCGTTGGAAGCGGAGCTTCGATACCAGGTGACTCTGTATGAGAGGGAGCTTGAGAAGGCTCAGAAACTGGAGCAAGAGCTGGAGAGACAGAGAGACTGTTCCATTTCCTTGAGTCAGTACACCAATGAGAAAAAAGACGCAGCGGCAACCTTGACGACAAAAATTACAGAGCTCCAGAACATGAAGGAGGCTCTGATACAGATTCCTTCAATACGGAAAAAGGTATTGGCTCTGCCCAAGCACCAGTATCCCACAGTAACTAAT
>WSYH01008943.1:0-27429 GCA_036426205.1 Ascaphus truei | reverse complement strand
TCCCTCTCCCCCACCTCTCTCCCTCTCTCCCACCTCATTCCTCCCTCTCCCCCACCTTTCACCCTCTCTCCCTCTCTCCGTCCCCCTTTCCCATCCCTCCTCTCTCCATCCCTGTCTTTCTCCCCCTTGCCCCCTCTCCCACCTCCCCCCTCTCCCACCTCTCCCCTCACCTCCATCATCACACACCGCCGTGGTCCCGCCCCACCTCCCGTTACTCTGGCACGTTCTCTCTTCTGCCCCCCGCAGGCTGTAGCCGTCATTGCACCAGTAGGTCACATTTACCCCGACCCCAAAAGGCCCTCCCCTGGGGTAAAAGTCTCCATTCTCAAACGCCGTCGGGGTCGGGCATCTCATATCTGCAGGTGAGAGAGAGAGAGCTCGGTCTTCTATGTACACCCCCTGCCTGTCAGTGAGAGAGAGCTCAGTCTCCGAGCACGCCCCCTCCCTGGCAGTGAGAGAGAGCTCAGTCTCCCGCGCACGCCCCCTCCCTGGCAGTGAGAGAGAGCTCAGTCTCCNCCGCGGAACCCCAGAGCGGCCGCGGAACCTCAAGAGCAGGGCCCTGACCCCAGAGCAGGGCCGCGAACCGCCAGAGCATGGCCACGGAAAACCCAAGAGCAGGGCCCCTGAACCCAGAGCAGGTGCCGGCTGAACCCCATAGCAGGGCCTCTGAAACCCCAGAGCAGTGCCGTCGGACCCAGATTCAAGGCCGCGGAACCCCAGAAGCATGGCTGCGTGAACCTCAGAGCAGGTGCCGCTGACCCCATAGTCAGTTCTGCGATAACCTTCAGAGCATGGCCTCGTACCCAGAGGCAGGCCTCGTAACCCCCGGGCAGGGCCCTGGACCCCCCATGTCAGTACAGTTGGCAACACGTCTTAAGGGTAAGAACGGGAAGGGGGGTTATGGTTATTAGGGTAGGAGGTAGCGTTACTATTAGGGGTTAAGATTAGGGGTGTTTAGGATAAGGGCTGTTAGGGGCTTTACCTGGTGGGGAGGTCACTGGCGTCCAAATGGCCTAGACTCTGTAGTTTCATTCTACTCTCTATGGTGGATGCTCTGCACTCTCATACCATCCCTCTAAATGGTGGATCTTCATGCACTCCAGACCAGTCTCTATGTGATGCCCTTACTCTCCGACCAGTCTCTATGGTGGATGGCATCTGCACCCATCGAGACTCAGTCTCTATGGGGTGCTCCTGCACTCTCAGTCCCAGTCTCTTCTATGGTGGGATGCTCTGCACTCTCAGACCAGTCTCCTATGGTGGTGCTCTGCCTCTCAGTCCATTCTCTATGGTGGATGCTCTGCACTTTCATACAACCAGTCTCTATGGTGGTAGCTCTGCTGCACTCTCAGTCACCGTCTCTATGGTGGAGGCTCTGTACTCTCAGGTCCAGTTGTTATGGTGGATGCTCTGTACTCTCAGACCAGTCCTCTATGGTGGATGCTCTGTAACTCTCATTCCAGTCTCTATGTGTGGGCTCTGTTCCTCAGACCAGTCTCTATGGTGAATGCATTGCACTCTCCTCCCGTCTCTAGGTGGATGCTCTGTACTCTGCAACTAGTCTCTATGGTGGATGCTCTGCACTCTCAGGCCAGTCTTCTATGGTGGCTGCCTCTGTCCTCTCAGACTAGTCTCTATGGTGGGGATGCTCTGTACTCTCAGGCCAGTCTCGATGGTGATGCTCTGGCATCTCAGGCCATTCTTTATGTGCATGCTCTGTAATTACGTCTCAGGTCCAGTCTCCTATGGTGATTTGCCTGTTCTCTCACAGACGCAGTCTCTATGGTGGATGCTCTGGCACTCTCAGTCCCGTCCTCTAATGGTGATGCTCTGCAACTCTCAGTCCATTCTCTATGGTGGATGCTCTGTACTCCTCAGACCAGTCCTCTATGGTGGATGCTCTGCACTCACTCAGACCATCTCTATGGGTGGATGCTCTGTACGCTCAGACATTCGCTATGGTGGATGCTCTGCACTCTCAGAACCAGTCTCTATGGGTGGATGCTCTGCACTACCCTCAGTCCATTCTCTATGTGATCCCTGTACTCTCAGTCCAGTTTCTTGGTGGATGCTCTGCTCTCAGACCATCCCTCTATGGTGGATGCTCTGTACTCTCATTTCCAGTCTCTATGGTGGATTTCGTTCTCGCCTCAGACCAGTTCCTCTATGGTGGATGCCCTGAACTCTCAGTCAGTCTCTAATGGTGGAATGCTTTGCACTCTCTCAGGCCAGTCTCTTATCAGGTGGATGCTCTGTACTCTCAGACCAGTCTCTAATGAGGTGGATGCCTCATGCACTCTCACGCAGTCTCTAGGTATGCCTGCACTCTCAGTCCAGTCTTCTATGGTGGTGCCCTGTACTCTCAGACCAGTCTTCTATGGTTGATGCTCTGCACTCTCAGACCATTCTCTATGGTGGATCTCTGCACTCTCAACCAGTCTCTTATGGTGGTGCTCTGCAAACTCTCAGTCCATCTCTATGGTTATGCTCGTACTCTCGTCCAGGTTTCTATAGTGGATGCTCTTACTCTCATCCAAGTCTCTATGGTGGATGCTCTGTACTCTCAGAACCAGTCCTCTATGGTGGTGCTCTGCACTCTCGACGCAGTCCCTCTAATGGTGTGATGGCTCTGTACTCTCCGACCAAGTCTCTATGGTGTGAATGCTCTGCACTCTCAGACCAGTCTCTCTGGTGGATGCTCTGCACTCTCAATCAGTCTCTATGGTGGATGCCCTGTACTTCTCATTTCCAGTTTCTATGGTGGATGCTCTGTACTCTCAGACCATCTCTATGGTGGATGCTCTGTACTCTCAGTCCAGTCTCTATGGTGGATGCCCTGAACTCTCAGGTCAGTCTCTATGGGTAATGCTTTTGCACTCTCAGGGCCAGTCTCTATGGTGGATGCTCTTTACTCCTCAGACCAGTCTCTAAGGGTGGATGCTCTGCCCTCCTCAGACCATCTCTATGGTGGATGCTCTGCACTCTCAGGTCCAGTCTCTATGGGTGGATGCCCTGTACTCTCAGACCATCTCTCTGGGGTGGAGCTCTGGCACTCTCAGACCAGTCTCTATGGTTGTGCCCTGCACTCTCGACCAGTCCTCTATGTTAGGATGCTCTGCACTCCTTCAGCAGTCTCATATGGTGAGCTCCTTACGCTCAGTCCAGTATTCTATATGGATGCTCTGTACTCTCAGTCCAGTCTCTTGGGGTGGGATGCTCTTGTTCTCTCAGACCAGTCTCTATGGTTTATGTCTGCCCTCTCAGGCCAGTCTCTATGGTGACTGCTTGCACTCTCATCCAGTCTCTATGGTGAATGGCTCTGTACTCTCAGACCAGTCTCTATTGTGGATGCTCTGCACTCTCAGACCAGTCTTCTATGGGCATGCTCTGTACTCTCAGACCCTCCCCCTCTATGGTGGCTGCTCATGCACTCTCAGACCATTCTTATGGTGCATGCTCGTACTCCTCAACCAGTCTCTATGGGTGACGCTTGTTTCTCCGCGCTCTCAGACCAGTCTCTAGGGTGGTGCTCTGTTCTCTCAACCCTTCTCTATGGTTAATGCTCTTGTACTCTCAGACCAGTCTCTAATGGTGGATGCTCTGCACTCTCAGAACAACCAGTTCTCTATGGTGTCATGCTCTGTACTCTACGACCAGGCTCTATGGTGGATGCTCTGTTCTCCTCGACCTAGTCTCTATGGTGGATAGCTCTGCACGCTCAGGCCATGCTTCTAATATGGACCCTGTACTCTCAGCCAGCTTATGGTGGATGCTCTGCACTCTCAGACCAGTCTCTATGATGGATAGTCTGCACTCCTTTTGCAATCTGTCTGTATGGGCCGCAGAACCCCAGAGCAGGGCCGCGGAATCCCAGAGCAGGGCCGCGGAACCCCAGAGCAGGGCCACAGAACCCCAAGTCCAGGGCCACATAATCCCCAGAGCATGGCCACGGAACCTCATAGCAGGCCATAGAACCCCTAAGCAGGGCGCGGAACCCCAGAGCAAGGGCCCGCGGAACCCCAGAGCAAGGGCCACGAAGAACACCAGAGCAGGGCCACAAAACCCCAGGAGCATGGCCTCGAACCCCATAGCAGGGCTGTGCGGAACGCCCCCGGAAACCATAGAGCAGGCCAGTCACCCCAGAGTCAGTGGCGCAGAACCCCGAGACACAAGTGGCCGCTGAACCCCGAGTCATTGGCCGCAGAGCCCCCGAAAGGGACCGCGGAACCCCAGAGCAGGCCTCGTAACCCCAGAGACAGGGCCAGGAAACCAGAGCAGGCCTCAGAACCCTTTTTCAGGGCACTGAACTCAGAAGCAGGGCCAGTTGGCAAACACGTCTTAGGGTAAGACGTTTAATTGTAAGGGTTTAGCTTGGTTATTAGGGTAGAGGTAGTGTTAGTCCAGAACGCATCTCTATGTTAGATGCTCTGCAACTCTCAGACCAGTCTCTATAGGTGGATGCTCTGCACGCTCAGACCATTCTCTATGGTGGATGCTCTGGTCTGTAAATCGCCGTATTTTATTTAATCTCCTCGCAAGGTCCCCTTATCCACGTCACTTACATGTGAGTATCTGTACTGGTAATTACCCAGTTTTTTTTAATTCACTAGGTTAGTACAAGCATATGCTTTGATATTTTAACCCCTTCGGGCTTATTTCACATAACACTAGTAGGCATTTAGCGTAGGTACCTCTTAAAGAGAACTTCCTTGAACAGTGGTTAGCAGGCCTTGGCATTCTTTGATCAAATATGTATACCAAAAGTCTCCTTTTTTTTACTTATAGGTATTTACCCACACACTATAATATATATAAATTCCCCATTGATTGCTGATCCCTATGGGAGAAGCTCAGAGATTTCACTTCTGTTTTGCAACATTGTAATGCGCATTTCCTGAATGTATGCCAGTTCCTTCACTAGCTGCATGCTCTTTACATGGATAAGCGCGTTATTATATTTGTGGTTACAAATCAAGCACCACTCCTGGTACACCAAAGGGCTTAATCCGGCCACCTTTACCCCGCCCCGAATTTGAGGAGCCCGGCACACCACAGCGGGGGTTCAGTATGCTAAGAGGGTCAGCAGTGCCATTGGCGCATGCCCCTTTAGCAGAATTGAAATAGGTGCCCGCCCCGGCTTTCAGAATACCCGGCAAATCGGTGGTATGGGGCTGGCAGAGAACATTCCCACGCGCTGATTAGCTGTTAGGGTTTGTGACTGGGACTCCAAAACCGTGATAGGGTTGGGCTAGAAAGCTGTGCAGCCGACGGGGGTCAGGGGTCGCGCCTGCGAATTCGGGTACTAAGCGCCAGGTGGACCATCCGCGTGGGGGGCAAATTCAAGATCCCAAAAAATGCACTGAGAGAATAGACGCGAACCGGCTTCAGAATTTCAGTTCAGTTCAAGGCGAGCACCCCTTTTTCTGGGGCCAAGTTCTTGAACGTAGCGGTCGCGTCTGGAATTGCAGGCCGAATTGGGGGTTCCAGGACGTTTGTGTGAGTACATTCCTTGTCTTGGAAAGGCACTCGTACAGACCGCTTTAGTAGCCATTTGGACTAGGAACGTTTTAGTTGGTTACCCAGTCCCAGTAAGTGTGTTTTCTATGGGGGTGGCAGTATTGTGGGGGGGGCGGGCCTTGTGTGTATGTCTTTTGTGTCCTGGAATAATTACAAGTGTGATTTTAGGACCTTCTTGGGTTTTGCTCATCATATGATCCCGGTATAAAAGGTGTTAATCACCTGATCTTCCCCATACACCACACTCTCTAGGTGAAACGCTCTGTACTTTTCACTTTAGCTCTTGGTAGACGCTCTGTGTTACTATTCACTTTAGTCTCTATGGTAGATGCCTCTAACCTCTATTGTGCAGATCTCAGTATTCTCTCTCTTATCTCTAGGTGGCCGCTCTGTCCTTTCACTTTTCCTCTATGGAGACTCTGTACTCTCACTGTAGAATTCTGGACAAAGAAGGGTGGGGGAGCCAAGTTGTCCCTTTCTTTCTTGTAGTCACACAGGAGGGAGAGGGCGGAGGGGTATGAGACTTTTTTGGACCAACAAGTAGTAGATAGTTACCACCTTTCGAACCTCATTCAGGGTCCTTTCTTGTGTATGTTCAAAATACCGAAGCAAAATATTTTTACGTGTCTGTAGAGGGATATCTGGCCTGCAACGGTTTCTATGGTGGACGCTCTGTACTCTCCAGTCCCGGCCCTGCTCTGAGGTTCCGCGGCCCTGCTCTGGGGTTCAGCGGCCCTGCTCTGAGGTTCCGCAGCCCTGCTCTGGGGTTCCGCGGCCCTGCTCTGGCAGTGAGAGCTCAGTCTCCCGCGCACGCCCCCTCCCTGGCAGTGAGAGAGAGCTCAGTCTCCCGCGCATGCCCCCTCCCTGGCAGTGAGAGATAGCTCAGTCTCCCGCGCACGCCCCCTCCCTGGCAGTGAGAGAGAGCTCAGTCTCCCGCGCACGCCCCCTCCCTGGCAGTGAGAGATAGCTCAGTCTCCCGCGCACGCCCCCTCTCTGGCAGTGAGAGAGAGCTCAGTCTCCCGCGCACTTCCCTTCCCTGGCAGTGAGAGAGAGCTCAGTCTCGCGGTGTCACGCCACCCTCCCGTGGGTCCTCCGTGAGAGAGAGCTTCACGCTTCCTCCCGCGCATTGTCCCCTCCCTGGGACGAGTGATGAGATAGCTCAGTCTCCTCCCACGCGACGCCGCCCCTCCCCTTGGCAGTGCTGTAGGATAGCTCAACGTCCTATCCGCGCAGTACTCGCCCCCTACCTGGCAGTGGAGAGAGGAGCTCAATTGTTCTCCCCCACTGCGCCCGCACCCCCTCCCCATGGCAGGATCCCGAGTAGGACTCGCTCAGAGTCTATCCCGCGCGGTTACCTCCCTGGCAGTGAGAGATGTAGGGGGGCCCCCTCAGTCTCCTGCGCAACGCCCCCTCCCTGTGCCAGCGATGAGATAGATCAGTCTACCTACGCGAACGCCACCTCGCCTCGGCAGTGAGAGAGACGATAGCTCGCAGTTCCTGTAGCCACGCCCCCATCTCCCTGGCTAGTAAGAGAGCGAGCTCAGATCTCGCCTGCGCAAGGTGACGTCTCCTAACCTCATGTGCCCACGGGTGAGCTAGATAGATTTAGATAGAGTCGTCCCATGCACACGCACCCTCCCCTTTGGCAGAGTTGTAGAGCGAAGACTGCTAAGTCTCCGCGTACGTCCCTCTCCCTGGCATGTGTAGGAGTATGATGCTCATTCCTCATTGCGCACGCGTCCCCCTCCCTTGGTCAGTAGATGCGTAGCTCAGTTCCCGGCGCTACGCCCCCTACCTTGGCAGTGAGATGATAGATAAGTTCTCCTGCGACACGCCCACTTCCCTGGCTAGTGAGATGATAGCTCATAGTCTCACTGCGCACAGCCACCTCCCTTGCAGTGAGTGAGTGGAAGGTTGTCGGGGGGTGGGAAGCTCAGTTCTCCCCTGCCGCATGGCTCCCTCTCTCCTTGGTCCAGTGTAGATTTGATAGCTCAGTCCATTTTCCCGCTGCATGCCCCCTTCATTGCAATTGGATGAGACGCTGGGCACGCCCCTCACTTGCAGTGAGAGATAGCTCAGTCTCCCGCGCACGCCACCCCCTGGCGGCAGTGGAGAGATAGCCGCATCAGTCTCGCGCATACGCCCCCTCCCTGGCAGTGAGAGAGAGCTCAGTCTCCCGCGCACGCCCACTCCCTGGCAGTGAGATAGAGATAGGCTCAGTATACCGGGCACGCCCCCTCCCCTGGCAGTGAGAGATCAGCTCAGTCTCCGAGCGCACGACCCCTCCGCTGAGCTAGTGAGAGATAGCTGTGCACGCCCCCTCCCTGGCAGTGAGAGATAGCTGTGCACGCCCCCTCCCTGGCAGTGAGAGATAGCTGTGCACGCCCCCTCCCTGGCAGTGAGAGATAGCTGTGCACGCCCCCTCCCTGGCAGTGAGAGATAGCTGTGCACGCCCCCTCCCTGGCAGTGAGAGATAGCTGTGCACGCCCCCTCCCTGGCAGTGAGAGATAGCTGTGCACGCCCCCTCCCTGGCAGTGAGAGATAGCTGTGTACCCTTGCACGTGATGCTGTTGAACTTCCTCCCCGTGCTTGATCTCATTTCGCTCCACTGCCCCGGAGCCTGGCAGAGGCGGCTGCTGACGGGCCACGGGTATTGCCCCAGGGGGCACATGAATCGGGCGGTGCTGCCCTCATTCAGCCCGTCCGTCAGGGCTACGAGCCCCCCCGGGAATCCCGTTTCTGAGGGGCACACCACGGGGGGGTCATCGGCTGTGAGAGAGGGAGAGAGAGAGAGAATGGGGGTTATATGTGTGTGTTCCGAGAGATAACGGAGAGAGAGAGCGCGGAGAGAGAGAGAGCGCGGAGAGAGAGAGAGAGAGCGCGGAGAGAGAGAGAGAGTGGGGGTTATATGTGTGTGTACCGAGAGATAACGGAGAGAGAGAGCGCGGAGAGAGAGAGCGCGGAGAGAGAGAGAGCATGGAGAGAGAGAGATAACGGAGAGAGAGAGAGATAACGGAGAGATAACGGAGAGAGAGAGAGAGAGAGAGAGAACAGGGAGAGAGAGAGAACAGTGTCATGGAACAGGTATACCCCTGTCTACACTTCTGTTTCACCCCCCCCCCCTTTTTCCTCGCAGCCCTGCTTGTCAGCTTATTAGTGCCAGCTGTATGTGTTTGGTTCTGCACACAAAACACAGTGCCATTTCCCCTCTCCCAGCAGCTTGCTGCATTAAAGATGCAACATTATTGCTACATGTTGTAGCTTCCCCAGACATACTCCTGAGTGAGTTGCCATCTGCAGCCCCAGCACTTTCTTCTCAATGGCTAGTCTGCGTTTTCTCCCCTTGCTGCTGCCCAAGATGGTCTGTCCCAAGACTATCTTGCTACCCAGCATACATTGGCCATTGTCTTTTTTCCATAGCTCACACACTGGTACGATGTGAGTACCTGCTAGGTATGCGAACCCCCTGTAATGGGGATAACTGCACGGATTATCTTCTTCAGCCTCCCTTTACTTAATAAGCCACACACAGAGATTTAGACTACACCTCTACACAGATACTGTTTTTCCTGCTTCTCAAAATATAAGTAAGAAAAGAAACAGACCGGGTCGTGCTTGAAAAGAGGGCGAGTCTGACGCATAATGTGAGGGTAATTCATCACCACGTGACCCGCTTCTGGCTTCAGAATAGTGACAACGATATCGTGTGTGCCTTACATGACATTACAGGAGCTCGCTACTCCCGGACCTCCACTGGCACCATTATCCCTATTTATAGAGCCACAGCAGATGACATATAGTAAGCTTTACAAGCAAGCCAGCTGACCCCCCCCCCCACAGCTAACTACCCACCACGAGCAGCCTAGTACCAGCACACAATGCCAGGGATTACCCAGCACCAAGTAGATCACCAGTACTTGCAACGAACCAGCATGCAGACCTTTAACCTCAGGAACAAGCACGCAGGCTACCACTGGCGACAGCAGCCTAAATGCACAGGCCCATGTTCCCTCTGCAAACATACCAGTGCTTCTCAGCACTAAAAGGACCTGGTGTGACAGTAAGCCAGATACACCACACCCAAATTCAGACCGCCCGTTGTCTAGAGCCGGATGTTAGACACCCCCCTCTTTTGCACCCACCCATTTTGTGTGTCTACCAGCGCTTCTAACTAGCCAGAATAATTAAACACAATCCTGATATACATTTGTCGCAAACAGTGATAAGGAATGACAAACTACGAACAAACAGTTACCTATAAACAACCCCCATCTAATCAAAAAAAAAAGCAATAAAAATGACATCAATACTAAATGGTGTGTTTAGAATCCAAAAAGTGTGTGTGTTCCCCAAACATCGTAGCAAGTATTGTTCCACAAGAAATATGGGTATTGCTGCTTCATTTGCTCTGGAACAACCTCTCTTGAACCAGAAGAGAGAGAAACGGGTAGTACAAGGGAAAAAAATAGGAAAAAAGCGCTAAGGCCCATAGGGTATTTTTATAGTCAAGTATGTATGATTGGATCAAAATCCGGGTTACAAAATTCACCTTACTAAAATAGTTGTTAGGTGGTACAGGCATATCAGGTACTGGTATACAGACCGCAGGAACAGAGATGCTTATTCGTCCTGCTTGTAGGGGTACGCAGAGTCATTGGCCCTCTCATCTTACGGACGGCGAACTTCACTCCGTGTCAGGGTGACTCGTGACGTCGGAGCGGGTCATCGATCAGGCGGAGAAACTACGGGGGAGCTCAGGCCTCCCTCCTCAAACCGACGGTTCAGGCACTCGTGTAATATAAAGAAATGGCAACTAAAGATGTGCCCCCTTATAACCACCTCTTAAGCAAGATCGAGACTTCTTTGGTCGAATACGTCCCCTACCCTACGTCTTACACCACATACAGTCTCGTCTTATCTCCAGTTCATTTCCCAGACCCACGAATTCGTTTTCAATTGCCCCAGGTAAGGCCCAACTGCGTGGTTCCCCAGTCCTAGGTCCACACCACCCATGCTCCCCCTCTCTCTGCCCGGTTGCATGCACAGGCAACCTCGTCGTGCCCCCCCCCTGACTTGCCCAGCGCCCAGCCCCGATGCTTGTTTCTGTCTCCCCTTGCTCTGATTTATGAAACACAATAGTCCCTACTTCCTCCTTCCGGTCCTGAATGCCTATCCCGCCGCGCCTCTGTTGGGCACTCTTTGGTCAGTATTGCGCCCCTGTCGTCGTCACGCTTTCTACATGATTGGTTATTCCTACTTTTTTCGTGTAGGAGTATGGCGGCTCTGCACCTCCCTTTACTACTAAGCACACACAGAGATTTAGACCTACACCTCTACACAAGATACTGTTTTTTCCTGCTTTCTCCAAAATAAAGTAAGAAAAGAAACAGACCTTGTCGTGCTTGGAAAAGAGGGCGAGTTGACACAATCTGAGCTAAGTCATCACCACGTGACCCTCTGGCTTCCAGAATAGTGAAAAGATATCTGTGCCTTACAGACACTTACAGGAGCTGCTACTCCAGACTCCATGACAATATAGAGCAGCCTCTACAGCTTTACAAGCAAGCAGCTTACACAGCTAATACAGAGCAGCCTCTACAGCACACAAAGGAAGCACCAAGTAGCTCAAACTGCAAGCAGCCTGCAGCCTTAACAGACAAGCAGCAGCCTACACTGCACAGCAGCCTACACTGCACAGCAGCCTTGCAACATACAGTGCTTCTTACACAAAGGACATGGTGTGAATAAGTTAAACACAGACAGGGTCTAGATGGATGTTAACCCCTCTTTCACCCACTGTGTCTACCAGCGCTCTAACTAGCAGAATAATTAAACATATATATACATTTGTCGCATAAAATGATAAGGAATAACACACTACTAACAACAGTTACCTATAAAAAATTAATCAAAAAAAAAAATAATAAAAATGAATCAATACTTAAATTGGTAGAAATCCAAAAAGTGTGTGTCCCAACATATGAAGTCCGTTCACAAGAAATATGGGTATGCTGCTTCTTTGCTCCTGGAACCAACCTCTGAACCAGAAGAAACTGTAGACAAGGGGAAAAAAAGAGAAAAAAGCGCAAGGCCCATAGGGTAGTATAGTCAAGTTTATGAGTGATCAAATACGGTTAAAAACACTTACAACAGTGTAGTTGGTACAGGCATATCGGTACTGGTATACAGACCGCAGGAACAGAGATGCTTTATTCGTCTGCTTGTCAGGGGTCGCAGAGTCCTGGCCCTTCTCCTCCTTACGATCGGCGAACTTCACTTCCGTGTCATGCACAGCAGCCTACACTGCACAGCAGCCTACACTGCACAGCAGCCTTGCAACATACAGTGCTTCTTACACAAAGGATATGGTGTGAATAAGTTAAACACAGACAGGGTCTAGATGGGTGTTAACCCCTCTTTCACCCACTGTGTCTACCAGCGCTCTAACTAGCAGAATAATTAAACATATATATACATTTGTCGCATAAAATGATAAGGAATAACACACTACTAACAACAGTTACCTATAAAAAAATTAATCAAAAAAAAAAATTATAAAAATGAATCAATACTTAAATTGGAAGAATTCCAAAAAGTGTGTGTCCCAACATATGAAGTCCGTTCACAAGAAATATGGGTATGCTGCTTCTTTGCTCCTGGAACCAACCTCGGAACCAGAAGAAACTGTAGACAAGGGGAAAAAAAAGAGAAAAAAGCGCAAGGCCCATAGGGTAGTATAGTCAAGTTTATGAGTGATCAAATACGGTTAAAAACACTTACAACAGTGTAGTTGGTACAGGCATATCGGTACTGGTATACAGACTGCAGGAACAGAGATGCTTTATTCGTCTGCTTGTCAGGGGTCTCAGAGTCCTGGCCCTTCTCCTCCTTACGATCGGCGAACTTCACTTCCGTGTCAGCTGACGCGTGACGTCGGTGCGGGTCATCGATCAGTGGGAGAACTACGGGTGGATCTCAGCTCCCTCCTCAAACACGGCGGTTCAGGCACTCTGCAAACAGCAACCTGTACCTCTCAGCAACCTAGTGCCAGCTCCCAACCAGTACAGTACAGCAACCAGAGCAATGTCAGCCCTATGCGTTTCGAGAACTATGTTCTCTTCGTCAGGGGCACTTTCATTGCTGGTTGCTTACAGAGGATATATATAGGGTGGTGCATTAATTAATTAAATAACGCAATCAATAAATTTGATCAGTGCCATTTGGTGTATGCTTCCAGTAACCCCATACAAATAGATGTTGGATAAACTGGAGTTACTATTACTCGTATATTGATTAATTTATTACAATACTATATAATTAAAAATTAAATAAAGGGGGGGATATTATTTAAAAATTTAAAAAATATTATTTAAAAATACCCTGTCCCCCATGGGGCTCAATGAAGAAATTGATGTGGCGGCATTCCTGTGAGCTAAGAAATATGTGATAAAATTGATAAATTTTAGCAAAAGTTAATGTAAGTTTTTATATGTGTATAATGTAACTTATTTAATGATGTAATGGTGTTTGCTTTTAGTATTCACAGAGTTTTTTAACCTTTTTTCCTTCATCGAGTTTTATAATTGACTAATAAAGATAGCAATTTTAGGTAACCCTTTTTAAATAATATCCCCCCCTTTATTTAATTTTTAATTATATAGTATTGTCTATTAATTTATTTTTTCCCTGTATGTGTTAGTTGGCTAATACAATTTTGATACAACTGCGGAGTGGCCTGGTTTTGTTTTCCCTGCTTCACATTGCAGGGCGTCTGGAAGCTGTGCTCTATCTACACCAACCACCCTTTTGCTCTCACCCATCCTCTGCAGTATTAGGGACGCTCTCACCCACCCCCTGCAGTATTAGGGACGCTCTCACCCACCCCCTGCAGTATTAGGGACGGTCTCACCTACCCCCTGCAGTATTAGGGAGGCTCTCACCCATGCCCTGCTTTTCTAGCCGGCTTGGCTCTGATTGGCTGCTCGGGAAAGTTCCCACGCACTGATTGGCTGTCCGCTCTGCTTCTATTTTATGAATGAAGCAGAGAATACTATAAGAAGCCGCGAGCCAATCAGATTGTGTGTTCCCCTTGAGTCTGCGCTGAAAGAGAGCGGCGGCTTTTCAAAGTTGCTTTGTTTGTAATAGCAAATCAACCGGCTTCTATTTCAAGGAACTGCAGACAAAAAGACAGGGGGGGCGTGACGCGGGAGGGATGGGGGCGCGGCCGTGACGTCACCCGGCAGGTTCGCCCTCATTGGCTGAACCGCCGGGGGGCGTGGCCTAGCTACCGTCGCGAGTCCTGCTCTCAATTCTATTGGAGCAGGAGCAACTCTCGCCACAGCACTGCGGCCCCCCCTCGCAGCGGGCCCGGCGCCATTGAGGGGAGGGCTCTCGTCCCTGCAGCGTCCGCCACAGCGAGCGCTGCAGTTGCCAGCGGGGTCCAGGCCCAAGTCCCAACTTTCTCAGAAAGTTCCCAGAATTGAACTGTCTGTGTTAGGTATATACAGATATACTGCTACAATGTTAATGCATAATCTCTACAGCCTAATTACCCTCCGTGGGGCAGCTGGGTTTGCAGTGGGTACGCAGTATAGCCAGCGGTTCCTCACGTTACCATGGTGTGGTTACATGCGTGTAGCAGGATATCTGTACATACCTAACACAGACACGCGTGCAAACCTGGCCGGTGTTTATCAGGCAATAGTTCTGTGAATATAGCAATGCGTGCGATCAGTGGGGTTCTGTGGGCCAGTCTTTGGGTTCTGGGTACTATAATATTCACCCCTTTTGCACCTGCGCATGTAATTTACACAGCGCGTAATCACTGAGCAGCGCGGTCTGATTCATCCATTGTGTGAATAAGAAAAACAGATAAGTAAACTTTTCGCGCTAAAAAATATTTCTCCGTGGTAGGTGCGCTATGGGTTCGGGGGTAATATCCCCCCCTTTATTTAATTTTTAATTATATAGTATTGTAATAAATTAATCAATATACGAGTAATAGTAACTCCAGTTTATCCAACATCTATTTGTATGGGGTTACTGGAAGCATACACCAAATGGCACTGATCAAATTTATTGATTGCGTTATTTAATTAATTAATGCACCACCCTATATATATATCCTCTGTAAGCAACCAGCAATGAAAGTGCCCCTGACGAAGAGAACATAGTTCTCGAAACGCGTAGGGCTGACATTGCTCTGGTTGCTGTGCTGTACTGTACTGGTTGGGAGCTGGCACTAGGTTGCTGAGAGGTACAGGTTGCTGTTTGCAGAGTGCCTGAACCGTCGTGTTTGAGGAGGGAGCTGAGATCCACCCGTAGTTCTCCCACTGATCGATGACCCGCGCCGACGTCACGCGTCAGCTGACACGGAAGTGAAGTTCGCCGATCGTAAGGAGGAGAAGGGCCAGGACTCTGAGACCCCTGACAAGCAGACGAATAAAGCATCTCTGTTCCTGCGGTCTGTATACCAGTACCGATATGCCTGTACCAACTACACTGTTGTAAGTGTTTTTAACCGTATTTGATCACTCATAAACTTGACTATACTACCCTATGGGCCTTGCGCTTTTATCTCTTTTTTTTCCCTTCTTACACAAAACCTAACTGCCTTTTTCTCTGTCTGAGTTCACCCTCTGCGCACCCCCATAGTGAGGATCCACCATCTCACCTACCCCCTGCGCACGTCCCAACGGCCAGCACCATCAAGGGCCACGCCACCGGACACCCGCTAGGACACGGGTCAGAGCCACCTGACACCTGTGAGTACAGCTACCCCTACACTGCACACTGCAGGACACCGCTCGGCATCATCTGAAACAGACGCCCATCGCTGACAAGGTAAAAGACCGCACACCACACACAATGGCAAAGGCCTACACACACCTACAGCATGGCAGAACTCAGAGCCTCACCAGACATCACGCAGGAAAGCGATCTCTCAGACACAGAGACCGCTGCGCAACTGCAACAGGTGCAGGCAGACGCAAGGCCCAAACGGGCAGTCGCACTGACACAAAAGGCCCGCGAAAAATATGAGACTGACATTAAAGCGCACCGCGCTAAATTAGAGTTGGCCTGGGAAACAACCGCATTGGAGTTACGCAATGTCGTTAGTATTGGCGATAATGCACAAAAGCTCGCGCAGGCAATCATTCAAATAAAGTCTGATCACTCGTGCTACCAAGGGCTGTCAGAAACATACATCACCTACTTGACCAGAACCAACACCGTCGAAAACCTGCAAGAAAGAGACTTACAAAACAACATTGATCTTGCACGTGACAGCCGCGTGCGGGCCGCCATCACAGATGCGCAAAGCGTGAGAAAAGAGCTCCTCCTGGAGACCGCGTCACAGCGCTCAAGCACATCCAGACATTCTTCAAGGTCAGCAAGATCAGCGCAATCTCACGCGTCTAGCACAAGCGCAAGTGCTACCAAGGCACGAGCCACCGCAGAGGCCGCACGTGCCAGGGCCGAATATGGTCGGAGAGAGGCAACCATACGGGCAGAAAGAGCGAGCATAGAAGAGGAGGAGCAGAATGCTGCCGCGCGTAGAAAGGCCGAATTGGACGCAGATCTAGAGGCCCTAAATCAAGAGAAGGAAGCCGCCCCGCCATAGCCCAAGCTGAAGTCCTAGAAGCAGCCGCGAGACAGGACGGCGGGGAGCAACCGTACAGACGGATTGCCTCAGAGGATCCAGCCCGACGCACGGAAGACTACGTAAGGAGCCTCTTCAGTGTGAACACCAGCGCACCATCTCAACACGGATGGAGCGACTCAACAGATACCGAAGACTCGCTAGGACCACGAGGAGAAGACGCTGCTCCGTCAATGGCACATGCTGCCTGGGATAGCCACAGCCGCAACAGTGATCCACACGCCAGAGCGCACACGGATGCACCACAACAGGCTCGCAATCCAGGTACACTCACGCGGGAGAAAACAGCCCCTCACACTAGCCAGCATCCATCACGCGTCCACGCCAAGGAAGAGGCGACCGCACAGACCGTCCCAGCAACTACCTCAGAACGGGACAAACAAGCCGATGCCTCAGGTCTGACAGACATAGCCAAGTACATGATCCGGCGTGACCTGGTGCACGCAGGACTCATCAGCTTCGACAACCGCCCTGAGAACTACCGGACGTGGAAGTTCACGTTCAAAGACGCAATCAACAGCTTGGACTTCTCAGCAAGGGAAGAGCTCAACCTTTTAGTCAAGTTCCTGGGGAACGAAACAAGAGAGTACGCAAAAAGACTGCGGGCAGCAAACGCGCATCAACCCCAAGTAGGTCTCGACCTAGTGTGGGAAAGGGTAGAAGAGTCCTACGGCAGCGAGCAGTCAAGGATTCGCTCTTCAAAAGAGTCGACAGCTTCCCCAAGATCACAAATAAAGACTACTCGAAGTTACGAGATCTTGGAGACCTGCTGCAAGAACTGGAGTTCGCAAGGAAAGACCATTCCTTAATAGGTCTCAACGTCCTAGACTCAGCTCGTGGAGTGAGACCCATCCTGGAGAAGCTACCCTTCAACCTCCAAGAAAAATGGATCTCACAAGGCTCCAAATACAAAAGGGAGAAGCAAGTCATCTACCCCCCATTCTCAGTTTTCTTGAGCTTCATTCGCGAAGCAGCAAGGACGAGGAACGACCCCAGCTTCTTCTTAGGTGCTCAAACCACATACAGTGCAAGCAGCCTGAGGAACGAGACACCAGCGACGAGATATGGTAACCCCCAAACACCCATCTCGACCCGCAGGACGGACGTGCGTCCCACGACCCAAACTACTCCCGATCAGTCGGTCGCCGGAGACAAGGAACCAAGGGACCCAAACAGGGAATGTCCCATACACAAGAAGCCACACCGACTCAACGAGTACTTTGGGTTCAGGATGAAGTCCCTAGAGGAACGTAAGAGGTTTGCTTCAAGTGCTGCGGTTCCACGACTCACCTAGCCAGGGACTGTAAGGAAGAGATCAAATGCACAGTGTGCGAGAGTGACAAGCACGTGACAGCGTTACACCCAGAGGCGATGACACTCCACCAACTCAAGAACCCATCCTCCGTAGCGGAGCATGGCGGGGAGGAAGGAGAAGGAGAGTCAACATCCGTCACATCTCAGCGCACTGAGGTATGCGGAAAAGAAGGTGACAAAATGTCCTGCTCCAAAATATGCCTCGTCGCAGTGCACCCCCAGGGACAACATGAGAAGGCTATTCGGATGTACGCAATCCTCGACGACCAGAGCAACCGATCGCTGGTCAGGTCAGAGTTCTTCGACATGTTTAACATACAAGACGGTGCTTCTCCTTACACTCTCAGAACGTGCGCAGGGCGAATTTAGACCACAGGGAGAAGAGTGAATGGCTTCACCATATGCTCAATAGACGGCAAAGTGAACATGCCCCTTCCCACACTCATCGAGTGCAACCACATGGCCACAAACAGGGACGAGATTCCCACACCAGACGTGGCACTCCATATTCCCCACCTCAAAGGAATAGCCAACCGCATCCGGCCGGTGGAACAAGGCGCCAAGATCTTGCTGCTGCTCGGTAGGGACATCATGAGGGTACATAAAGTCCGTAAACAGCATAATGGACCCCACAACGCGCCATACGCCCAAAGACTTGACCTTGGGTGGGTGATAGTGGGCAACTCGTGCACCAACAAAGAGCACGGGCAAGACTACGTTGATGCCCGCAGAACGGTGGTGACAGAATGTGGACACACATCTCTCTCTGAACCATGTCTTGGCCATCTCCAAGCGACCAAAGGGCCAAGTGAAGAGAAAAGACAGGGTCATACCCCTGAGACTAACAAAGACATCCTCACGTCGATGGGATGCGACAATGGCTTAGGAGGCTCAGCAGTCCAGACAGCTAAGAATGATGAGTCGATTCCACCGAAGGAAGAGAGCAACCTCCCAAAGGTGACCGACAAAGGGATCGTCCAAAAAACGATAAACAATCAGACAATACTCCCGCGAGCAACGGCACAACTAAGACATACAGTTGTTCCTCTCCACAGAGTATTAAGCAACAGAGCAACCAACTGCCACGCCTGGCATAGCCGCAAAAGATTGCGCCCCACAGGTGAAGCCACGGTGTCAAAAGGACTGTTCGTTCAAAAACGTAAGAGGAGACAGTTGCAGAGACATTTCCCAAAAGGATTTACAAGTACAAAAGAGACTGTTCTTCGTCATGTCCAGGGAGAGAACAACCTCCCGATGGCAGTCAACAAAGAAACACAAAAGCGTTTCACCAAACTACGTGGAGATGTTCTCGTGCAAGAAAAATGTACCGATGAACTACGGTGCACAGCGTTCCAGACAACAAGGAACGATGACAAGCAAACACCATCAAGGGAAGATAGAGGATTCCCGAAGTTAACAGTCAAGGAGCTCTCTAAAGACGGACTAAGCAGTTGGGTGACTCCGCTACCATTCCGTTCACCAAGGAGGCGCTTCCCAAACAATGGAGAACATGCCATCTCTAGGTTCACCTCGCACCTCTGCGGCCTACAAAGGGAACCAGAGACCAAAAACAACTTTGTGGCCTTCATCCAGAAGATATTCTTTACCGGCCACGCAAAGCCAACACCTCTAATGGAGGAAGGTGAAGAATGTCGGTACCTCCAATCACCTGGGGCCTACCACCCTCAGGAACCCGATCAAATCCGGGTAATGTTCAACCCCAGCGCTCAGCTTCAGGGAGTCTCCCTGAACGACGCCCCCTTTACTGGACTAGATTCGACAACCAGTCTTCCAGGGACACTAATCCGCTTCCGCAAGGAACCAAAAGCCATCTCCTCCCGCCAAACGCCAGGTGATAGGATGACAAACTACCATGACTGGCACATCCACGAGGTGATGCACTCTGTAAAGAAAACTACAGAGTCAAAGGGACTGTTCTCTCACAAAGTTGAAAAGAAACAGTGCCAGAGACTTTCACAGAAAGACATTGTGGTGAAACCAGCAAACCTGGAGCGGTTCATCCAGCCAACATCTCTTGCTAAAAGACTTTGCCAAGGGATTTCAACGCCAGTGGTACCGGCCGGTATCACCTCGTTATGTGGATATGGACTTTGCATTATTGTGATGTTATCTTTGTTATGCATTGCACATATGTTCCACATAGTCTGTTATATAGTGGTATCTACAGATACCAGATGGGGAGTGTTATGGAACAAGAACTACATTTCTGACTCACCCCCCTCTCTCCTTTGCAGCTTCTGCCTGTCAGATCTTATTCCCAGCTGCATGGAGTTTGCACGCACATACTGTGCCTGTGTAACTTGCAACAATGTTGAATTCCTTGCCTCCGAGCATGGAATTAGTGAGCTGCTACTGCAGTTTCTGAGATCCTCACCAGAATGGGCTAGTCTGCCCCCCCTCCTGTTTGTTCAGACATAGTCTGCTCCTAGACTATTCCTTTACCCACACTGCACCTCACTTCCTTTTCCACCCTGGAGACAGTGAGTAAAGAACCCCTTCTCTGTTTATCCCCCATGGTGAGGCCATCTCTTTTTACCGGTTCCTAACTAATAATCACCACTACACACCATCCACAAGTATCTGTACCCTGCTGCCTTTTCCCAATAAAGTGGAGGAAATATTACAGGACTTGGAGTGATTTAAAAGGGAACTGTGTTAATGCTATCGGGAGCCATTCACACCAAACGTGACCCTGGCTTCAGAAAATAACCTGACCGCACTACACAGTCACAGAGTATAACCTGACCGCACTATACACTGACACAGAGTATAACCTGACCGCACTATACACTGACACAGAGTATAACCTGACCGTGCTATACACTGGAAGAGTCACATTCCTGCACTTCTAGGTGTGTTTCTTGTATGAGAATATGTCACATTTCAGGTTTTTAACGTCACTCACAGTTGTTTTCCCCATAATTCTTGAGTTTAACCCATTCACTTCCCAGAGAGAACTGTTAAAGTGCTGATAGATATCTGTATGTAAGAGAGAGACGTATGGGTAACATATAAGATGGCCGCCGGCCCTAACACCGCACATGAAAGCACCAACCTCACAAGCGAGACATATGAGCAAAGAGCTAAAGCGGTGACAGAGACGGGCGACCCCATGTCCCCTAATCCCCCCCAACACAGGGGCACAGAGACGGGCGACCCCATGTCCCCTAATCCCCTGCAGGATAAAGAAGCTATTCCTGGTATAGAAGGTCACATCGCCGCACACAGAGAGATCCATCTCCCCTAATATACATCTGTACTATCGTCGTAAAAGAAATGTTACAGCTTAAAACCTATTTCAACAAATAGCGCTTATCAGACGTGTAATCCCCGTGTTTAAAGGTAGGTTTGTGCGATATTACAGCTGCCACATTGTATCCACAGTTGGTTGCAGACACTCACACACAATGGTGTCCCTAATCACAATTAGGAGGGATACTCTGTAATCATATATAAGTGACATAGTACAAATAGATCTGTATAGTAATGTAGCCTGGAGCTCCCGTGGCTCGTGGAGACCCCCCTCCCTTGGAGCAGCGTGGTCGCGGGTGCCGCCGGAGCCAGCGACGTCTCCTCCGGTATGCGGCCGGTTGCTGGGGACGCGATCGGGCCGTTGCTAAGGCCGCGGTCACGTCGTTAGGGTCCCGGCGGCTAGCGAAGCAGGGCGCCGCTATTGTCAGTGTGGTTGCGCATGCGCAGGAGCCCAATAGAGCGAGAGGCCCACAGATAGCTCGCGCATGCGTAGTGCAGGATTGCCAGCCCCCAGGGTGCATAGGGGCAGAGCCACATGACACCAGGGAGCCAATAGGGCTGGGGAATGACTTGGCAGAAACAGAAAGATACATTTCGCGGGCTTGCAGCACGCTAGGCAGTCAGACCCAGGAGGAGGAGGTAGGGTGCAGGAATCAGGGACTCCGTGCATTAGGCCAGCAGCCCCCAAAGCCCAAGTTAGCTCTGAGTCGCCCAGTGGAGTGAGTGATGCCAGGGACAGCCCTCAGGTTAGGGACCCTGTCACTTACAGCAGTTGGAGCTGGGGAGCTGTGAGTGTAGGAAGGGTGCAGGGAGTGAGTGCAGCTCCTGCACCCAGATAGGTACCCACATCCCAGGTAGGCCCTAACTCCCCACCAGGTTAGTGGGTAATTGATAAGGGACGGCCCAAGATAGGGACGCTGCCCTTAGTGTCAGTGTGCTGTCTTGTCAGGGTCACGGCTGTCAGTGCCGTGAGGTCTGACAGGCAGGCACAGTGTTGCGCAGCACGTTGGCTGCACGCATCCAGTGGGTCACATCTTGTTGCTGCAGGCGCTGGGATCAGTTAGTTAATAGTGAGGCAGAGGGGACTTGGGTAGTACGGGAGGAGGTAGTGTGGGTGCAGGGGGTCAGGGACCCCTGCATAAGATAGGCTACCCCGTAGGCCCTAGGAGTTTTCCCCAAAGCCATTACAGGTTGCTGTGCTGTAGGGACGGCCTATAGTACAAAGCGTGTCACTGTAGTTCAGAAGGAACCATATAGGGACACAGCGGACGCTGCGCCACCGTGCAGCGAGTGGGCGCAGTTCTTCGTTGCGGCTGTTGCAGTCCTCCGGGTGGATCGCTCTGGAGGTGGTTCCGGTGTTCTTCGGTAGCCGGATCCTTTGCAAAGCCAGTTGGAGATCCGAGCACGGGAGTGCTCGGGCAGGTACTATCAAATCCACAAGTGCACCAACGGGCCCTTAGTTTAATAGTGACTGCGCAGTCACCCATATTCTCTCTCTCTGCCAGAGTGCGGGACATTGGGTGGGGATCCTATGGACACGGGGTGGGATCATCCTGTGTTGGGAAAGCATTCTGTGAGGCGCATTAGTTAGTGTCTCCTCCAGAGAGGACACCCGTCATTCTGTGCATGTTATGGTGTGTTATGTTTCCCAAGTAAACGTTCTTAGTTACTATACTTAAGGTTTGTGAGTATTTGTATGTGTCCTGCGAGGAACCACTCCCCCTATGGTGGGAGCCATCGCAGGTGGAGGCGCTGCACCGAGTACGCGGTTACTCATAGTATCATATAATTGCCCCAGGTTCCCTGTGGCGGAAGCTCAGCCCTCCTGTGAGCCAAGCAGGTAAAGCACCACACCTGGTAACACTATACAGTATGTTCTACGCACCCACACTATATATGCGATTGGGTGGGGTGGAACACCCGTTACAGTAACAATAGAAAGAATCCGCTGGTGTAGCAATAAGGGGGTGTGAAGGTGTGCTGCATGAACACACTCAGATCTGCAGGGAGTGATATATACCTGTAACACACACACAATATTCACTCACGGACAGTGTATTCCTACTGATGGACTGTGGTATATTGTAATTATAGTGGGGAAAGGAGTGAGTGTTTACAGTGCTGATGGTGTAATATAATTAATAATACAGTGACCACTATAACTTTTGTTTAAAAGTGAGGCTGCCTGGGTAAAAAAATGACCAACACAGATCAAGCAAAACCTAACGACACAAACACACAGCCGACGCCTAAATAAAAAGAACATTTATTCCTGTGGACGTGGCATTGCAAGCTCATTCCCCTATATTTCGACGAGAATACACAAATACACAACGCTGTACTATCAGCAGACACTCCCCCCTCTCACAGCTGCTTGCAATTTTTGATTTGTTTGGCGCGAATTGGCTGCTCTTTTTCTCCCCTCACCACTCCCAGAAGAAGACAGTTTCTCGTCGAAACGCGTTGGAGTGGGAGTCTTGCTGAGGGGGGCCCCTACCTTCTTTCACCCGACATGGAGTTTTGACCTATCTTTCTGCCTGTGACATCCATACACTGAGTTGTGACGTATTTCTCACTTTGTTACTATTACAACTTGTGTACCCACACCATGCAACCATTGTACAGCTTATATGGTGAATCTTCATGTGGTTACATTATCCCAGTGTATGCTGATTATTATACAGGTGTGCTCATACAGAGCCCCCTGTGTCCTGTGCATGTCCTGCCTTGGATCTATGTTTAGACCCTTGCCTCCAGGTCCACATTGTCTGGTAGTGTTGAGCCCCCCTCTTCTTTTAAACTTTATCCCCTGTTTTATTCACTTTAATAAATTCTCTTTTGTTACACTTTAATTTTTGTCCGTGTGCTTTTTACAAGGTTGCTTTCTCTCTGTTGCTTTCATATTTATTTAACCTTTAGCACCACTGTTAAGTTTAATCACACATGACTTACTAACAGTTGTTTTGGACACTACTGATTTAAGTGTAGAGCGATATTTCTGTGTGTCACATTAACAGATGTTGAGAAAAAAGTTTTGGGTAAGGGACTAACATTCGCACCAGTTTGTGGGCCGAATAGCTTTAACATCTATAGAGATGTGCAGAAATTTGCCAGAAAATTGGCTTAAAAAAGTATTTCATCAATGATGCCATCAGTAGTATTAGTAATCAAGCTATTCCCACCCCAACTGACACTACTACCACCGCCCTACCTGTTAAAACTGTTTAAAGTTTTAAGAAACACTCTACCTTTAGCCCTAAATTTATACAGGGACACTTCGTCAATACCTTTGTCGACTTGGTCACTCAAGATCTAGAGACATCTAGTCGCAACTTTAAGATTCGCAAAGACAACTTGAACCAACATGAAAAACAGGCTTTGGTTGAGTTGGAAAATAATGAATCTATAGGATTAAACCGGCCGACAAAGGCGGAGGTATAGTGGTTATGGATAAAAACTATTATATTCATGAATCCAATAGACTATTGGATGACATAACCACTTACCTCCCCTTAGCCGTGGACCCCGCTCCCCTTTTTCTTGCTGAGCTTACCTCACTGCTTGACCATGGTTTGGCCCATCTAGCCATTACCATGGATGAATATGATTTTTTAAATACCATCCATCCACGCATCCCCTTGTTTTATATTATCCCTAAAATCCACAATAATTTACACATCCCCCCGGGTAGACCCATCATATCTGGAATTGGTTCACTTACCTCTAACTTATCACAATTAATTGATTATTATTTGCAACCTCATGTATTACTTTTAAAGTCCTATCTGCGTGATACCACCCATGTGCTTCAGGCACCTCGCGGTTTGGAGTGGCAACCGGGGTATGTGTGGGTCACCGCTGATGTAACATCTCTGTACACGGTGATAGACCATACCCTTGGTTGTCAAGCCATACGCCAGACGCTAGATATGGACAATAGTTTAACACCAGCTTTAAAAGATTTCATTTTAGATTCCATTAAGTTTATCCTCACACATAATTATTTTTCATTTAATTCTAAATTTTATTTGCAGACTTGTGGTACGGCCATGGGTACCAGGTTTGCACCGAGTTATGCCAATCTATTTATGGGACATTGGGAGGAGAGTTTTATTTGGAACAACTGTTCCCTTGGTGCAAACCTGGTGCTCTGGCTTCGCTACATAGATGATATTCTTTTTGTGTGGAACGGCAGTATCGATTCGTTAAATCTTTTTATTTCACATCTTAACACTAATCAGATGAATCTTAAATTCACGTGTCATTTTGATCTTACATCTATTGATTTTTTAGACTTGAATATTAGTTCTGTAGATAATTTGATACACACCAAGATGTACTTTAAGTCTGTGCAGGCCAACAATTTAGTGTTGGCCAACAGCCAGCACAACCCTCAATGGTTGCGCAACATTCCCAAGGGTCAGTTCATTCGCCTGAGGCGCAAATGTTCAAGTGATGAGACATTTGCGTCTCAGGCGAGTGAACTTAAAAGTACATTTTTGAATAGGCAATACCCTGAGGAGCTGCTCTCCAGGACCCTGCTAGAGGTGCAGGAAACCGAAAGAGCTAGCCTTCTGGAATACAAAAAAGATAGGAGTGATTCTAATCTGAAAAATACGGTGTCCTTCATCACCCAATACAACTCCATGGCACCTGATATCAGGCGGGTTTTGCATAAACATTGGCCAATCCTATTGAGGGATCCATCTTTGGCCCAAATCCTTCCCTCCAAACCTTCAATTGTCTTCAAGAAGGCCTCTAATTTATAATCCAGGTTGGCCCCTAGTTGCCCAAATTTAAGTAAGACATCAGGTGTAGAACCTTGTCAAAAAGGTTTTTTTTACTTGTACAAATTGTACAGCTTGTAAATACAGTTCCAATCAAGTCACTTTTAATTCCAATGTCACCGGTCGAGTATACAATATCCGTTCTCATATTGACTGTCACTCTGTGTTTGTCATTTATCTATTACAATGCCCCTGTGGGCTACAATATGTTGGCCGCACAGGGAGGGCCTATCAGAGACGCATTTACGAACATGTATATAATATAAGGAAAGGGCTAACCACACATAGCGTATCACATCATTTCCTTATTTACCATCAGCAAAATCCGAAGGGCCTTAAAAGCCAAGCGATAGAAATGTACCCAGGCAATTGGAGGGGAGGTGATAAAATTAATGGTATTAGTAAACGCGAGTCATATTGGATATATGAACTTAAAACGTTATCTCCCAATGGTCTTAACATTGAATTTGACCTATCAGCCTTCCTGGCTAAGTAAACATCAATTATATATATTTTTGATTGATGTTTGCTTTGTATATAAGTATGCAATTTCTTTTGCCGCTCGTTGGTACTGGCCGTCTTGATAGTTTGTGCTATTTAATAGTGGTTTCTATATGCTTAGAGCATTGTATCTTTATATGTACATGTATTACTGTGCCTTTAAGATAGGGGTATTGAGCCCTGGTTGGCTCCATGAGGTCTCAATTTTATTTGTTTTTTATTATCATGTTATATTATTATTTTTCACTGTGTTTTCATTTTTATCTGTTTTATGTAGATTCCTATTGATTTTTGCATTATTATGTTTTTGTTTTACAATTGATTTAATCAGTGTTTTGCTATAAATATGCCCACACTTCCTACTCCCATCATGCCCCTGACGAAGTGACTGACGTCACGAAACGCGTAGGGAGTTTTTATCTGGCTGAGCATTGTATCATCCCCTCCCCGTGTGCGCACTGTCCCCTCAGACTTTGCCTCAGCTCTTTTGAGCTTTCCTGCCTTCTTGGGAATTCGCCCTGCATCGCGCGACCTGATGGTCTGTGAGCCCGGTGCCAGGCGATCCCTCCACAGCGTGCAGCTCCGGTCCCCCTCTGCGATACATCCCACTCACTCCAGGATCTGTGTGTGGCTTAGCACCGGCTGTTCCAGCGGTGTGGATCCCTGAAGGCTGCAGTTTCCATCTTTGCAGATGCTTTGGTCTTAATTCAAAGACAAGTTGCTCTACGGGCTTTTACTTTTCAGCATTGCTGTAAGTAGGTTTCCAATTTTACCCATATCGGATGATACAGCCTTATTAGTGGCTCCAGCCCACATACATGTGTATACACTGGAAGAGTCGCATTCCTGCACTTCTAGGTGTGTTTCTTGTATGAGAATATGTCACATTTCAGGTTTTTAACGCCAGTCACAGTTGTTTTCACCATAATTCTCGAGTTTAACCCATTCACTTCCCAGAGAGAACTGTTAAAGTGCTGATAGATATCTGTATGTTAGAGAGAGGCGTATGGGTAACATATAAGATGGCCACCGGCCCTAACACCGCACATGAAAGCACGAACCTCACAAGCGAGACATATGAGCAAAGAGCTAAAGCGGTGACAGAGACGGGCGACCCCATGTCCCCCTATCCCCCCCTGCAGGATAAAGAAGCTATTCCTGGTATAAAAAGTCACATCGCCGCACTCAGAGAGATGTGCGAACGCGCGCAGAGATTAGGGGGAACTCTGGGGGATATCCCAGCATTAACGCCTACAGCAGCAGCACTGACACAGGAGCACAGAGACGCCCTAACACAGGGACACAGAGACGCCCTAACACAGGGGCGCAGAGACGCCCTAACACAGGGGCGCAGAGACGCCCTAACACAGGGGC